>JAPPVO010003338.1:0-25390 GCA_030407325.1 Camellia japonica | reverse complement strand
GTACCACTCCCTGGCAATGATCGATCCATAGCCTCGGATGATGCAGGAAAATACCTGCATTCAGATTGAACACATGTATTCAATTTCAAAATAAAGTATATGAGCTGTGTGCAAATCAAATCAGATACAATGCTGTGGACTGCGTGTTCAATATAAGCTGCGTGCAAATGCAAAGTGTGGGCTGTGTGTTCGTCATCAAAGTGTGAGTTGTGTGTTCAACATCAAAGTTTGGGCTGCGTGTTCAACTCTCAACCAGTGTGTGCTATGTGTTCATCATCAAAGTGCGAACTGTATGTTCAACATCAAGTGTTTGAGCTGTGTGTTCAGATTTCAAAAACAGTGGGCTGTGTGTTCATCTCGAAGTTCAAGTTGTATGTTCAACATCAAGTGTTTGAGCTGTGTGTTCAGATTTCAAAAACAATGGGCTGTGTGTTCATCTCGAAGTTCGAGCTGTGTGTTCATCTCAAAGTTTGGGCTGCGTGTTCAACTTTCAAAAACAGTGGGCTGCGTGTTCACAATCACAAGTTTGGGCTGTGTGTTCAGATTTCAGAAATAGTGTGTGCTGCGTGTTCACAATCAAAATATGGGCTGCGTGTTCAGAAATTCAAAGTTTGGGCTGTGTGTTCAACTCTCAACAAGTGTGTGCTGCGTGTTCACTATCAAAATATGGGCTGCGTGTTCAGAAATTCAAAGTTTGGGCTGTGTGTTCACAATCAAATATGGGCTGCGGGTTCAGAAATTCAAGTGATGGGCTATGTGTTCAAGATGTAAACAGAATACTGTGTTATAGACTAAGTATTCAGAACAAGCTGTGTGCTAGAATGAGCAGAAATATGGTGTGCAAGTGTGTTCAGAACGAGCAGATAAGCATGCATAGCGAAAGCGGGAAATGCACGAAAATGCAGAATGCATTGCAGAAAATGTAAAAGTGAAGTACATACCTCTCGTGCCTGATAAGAGAGGTGGGACTCTGGCTCCCGCAGTAATAGATCTACAGGTGCTCGCTCATCAAAGTCGGTGAAGTGGTAGAAAATGGCCCGAGGAAGGATGTGCGCCGGAGGGTCGTACCTCTCGAGAATAAATGGCCGAATCCTCGGAGGTAAAGACATAATGTATGGCTCACCTCCGGCACCTGGAGGACCTCCGCCCTGAGGAAAATGACTTGCCATCTCAAAAAATCTGCAAAAATGAGCAAAAATGAGCAAAATGAGCCAAAATTAGAAAAAGTCAACAAAAGTCAACTCTCGGGAAATGAAAAAGTCAACAAAAGTCAACTCCTGACAAAATGTTCAAATATTGAGACAAACTTACCTCAAGTGGTGAAAATGGGAAAAGAAGCTCTGAAATTAAATTTTAATCGGTCCAAAGTGAAAAAAATCGAAAGATTTCGCGAAACAACTTTGCGTGGAGCGTTGGAAAACGCGTATAGAGCGCAGATCTGAGGGAGAAAATGGTCTAGGAAGGAGAAGGAGACAATTTCAGATCTGAGAGTGTGAACAAAAAGTGCTTTGGACATGTGTATTTAAAGAAACAAGGGCGAAAGGACAAAACTGCCCCTGTTTTTGGCTAGGTGGTCGGCCGACCACCTTTTCTGGTAGGCCGACCACCCCCTTGCCTCAAACCTGGTTCGGCCTCCAAACCTAGTCGGTGGCTCTCCTGATTGTTCTCCAATGCTTCTTTGAGCTCCCTGCAAATTTTGGTGGTGATCGGAGTCCCCGGCACTCGAGAAAGTACAAGGAAAGTGCACTTTTCGGTGCGAAATCCCTCCGCGGAACTTCAACTCCAACTTTCGATGCGTGTTTCATCGTTACTTACGAGAGCGAGGTGTATCCTTTTTGAATTCGATGTGACCCCTCCGGGAGGTAAACCAGAGGTTGCGATTGAGTTGTCCTCGTGAAAGCTCGCATTTCTTTGCTCAATGTTTTGTTTTAAACATGCTTGTAAAGTCGCACTTATCTTGCGTTGTTGTGCATGCCATTCGCATTGTTATGAATATCGCTTGCGTTGTTGCGCATGTTTCATTAGTATTGTCATGCCCTCCATGCTTAACTTGCGTCGCCGTGCACGTTTCTCTCGCATTGCGATGCACTTTTTGTCGCTGACACCATGTTTGTCTGCGTTCGATGCAGCATTGAACATATGTTGCTAACTATGTTGTGCTTGTTAAGCTTCTCTCTTTTGCAGGCACGATATTCTATGTACGGTTCATTTGAAGCTGGTGCGACCAGACGAGCCGCGCAGGTATCGTATCTTCTCCGTGTGAGACGTAGCGAGAATTGTGATTCTCTTACATTCGTACAGCATGAAATGTAGTTGCTGCTTTGCATTCTTGCTTAAAACTGTTGCATCTATTGTGAATACTTGCTTCATTACAGTTTGCTGCTTTGCATGATCATGAGTTACGTCCGGCTTGGTGCATATCGTTTTGCATATTGCCCCCGCCTGCGGGCATGCCTGTGGGCGCATCTCTTTTATCTCACCTGTTTGTCTAAGTCTTCGGCCTTGTCAAAATGGGTCGTCTCTGGGCTTTGACATTCACTCCCATCAATTACGACTTCCGAGTTCTGTCAAAGAGGGGCAACTGTAGACACCCCATTTTTGACCGACCTTAAGACTCAGACGTCACCAACTAAGTGCTCGGTGATGTTGCATATTGTGCTCGTTCTGAGGTTGCAGAGTCTCGGCTGAGAGCCTTGCCTCCAGACTTCGGGGCTCTTTTGTGCTTTGCCTCGGTTTGCGAACCAAGTCTTGTTTTCTCTGTTTTCTCTTCCCGAAGGGAGGGAGAGGTCTCGTAGACCATCTCTCAGTGGCCGTAGGCTACGTTTTGTGGTCGTAGGCTATTTTTCCCGTTTGGAGATCGGTTTCTGATTTTTGGAGTCGTCGGCCGTGTGCATCGATTCGGGACCACTTAACTACCTTCGTTTACTCCGGTTTTTGGCACACACCTTGTTTCCTCTCCTTAGAGGGACACTGTGGCCCGGGAGACCACCTTCGTGGTCGTACGCCACCTCCAGTGCCTAATAGTCAGTTTTCGGGGCCCCCGGCTGCGCGTTTTGGTCCCCGAACCCTCATTTTGCATCTGTCTTCGTTCATTTTTGGCAGGGACCCTAGTTTCATTTTAGGAAGGTGGTACGGGGGTGGGAGACCAGCAATTGTTCTTGGAGACCACCTTTCTCTTCGCCGTCCGGTTTTCTTGGCAGGTAGGTGGTCTCCCTCACTTTTGAGCCACAATTTCGGGTCTCCCATACCACCATTGTGTTGCATTCATCTGGGAGGCCACCAATATGGGTAGGCCGACCACCTTTTCTTCCTGACCCTTTTGACCCCTTGGTCTCCCTCACTTTTGAGCCACAATTTCAGGTCTCCCATACCACCATTGTGTTGTATTCACTTGGGAGACCACCAATCTGGGCTGGCCGACCAGCTTTTCTTCTTGAACCTTTTGACCCCTGGTCGGCCGACCAGGGGGAGTGGTCGGCCGACCACCTTAACTGGTCGGCCTGCTTTCTGCTTTTTTGTCTCTTTGAGCTGAAGCCAGCTGTGCCAGCTGGAAGCCTCAAAATGCATCCTCCATACACGTGTATGGAGGATGTTTAAGTTTGGTTTTAAGCTTCTTGAAGAAGCTTTAGCCCCTCTCCTTTATAAAGGAGAGGCCCCTCTTCACTTGCAAGGTTTCACAATTTTGTTTAAGGCATACATAAACTTCCTTCTATATCTCTCTATTCCAAGCTTCAAAACTCCATTATTCTTGGCCATTTACACTACACCTCTAAGCACAACACCTCCACTACCATCCTAAGTTCCTTGGAGCTGTATTTTAGAGGGTGAGAGTTCACTTTCTTGGTCCAGAGCTTGCTGCATTGCTATGCTACAAGGGTAAGTCACCTATTCCCTCTTTTGGTCCTTATTTTGCTTCATATTTTAGCCTTACTTGCAAGCATTTTTGAGCTTTGTCATAAAATGAAAAAAGTCTTATTTTGAGCTCCTCTTCAAGTTTGATTAAGGTCATTTTTCTGTTGGGGGTCATCTACCCCCTTGCATGCTTCATTTCCTCATGTTTTGAGCCATGCATTAGAGCATTTGTGTTGGCCTTGGTTTGGCCTTTTGGCCACTAAAATCCAGAGATTTTTCAGTGGCTAACATGTGTGTTTGAGCCTCAAAATCAGAGAGGGGTGACCCTCTCACCCCTTGATCTCTTTACTAGCTTTGTTGGCCTTCCAAAGGGGCCCCTATTTGCATGTTTCAAAGCCATATTTCAGGCCCTATTTTGTGAGTTTTATGACCTGTATAAGCTCTTTCCAGAGCCCTTTTGGCCATTTTGAATGTCTATTATGCATGTGTAGAGCAATCCTATTCAAGGCTTTTCAAAGGGGCTTATGCTTGCATGCTTCCTATACTAATTTCAGGACCTTTTTGATGAGTTTTAGGACCCTCATAACCTCTGTCTAGAGGTGGTTTTGCCATTTTGCATGTCTATCTTATATGTGTAGAACAACCTCATGCATGGCCCTCCAAAGGAGCCTATCATTCTTGCATGCATTGACTGAGTTTCAGTGGGTTTTTGGGCATATTTTGGCATGGCATACTTCTTTTTTTGTCTGGTTTGGTGAGCTCTCATATGCTTCATATAGTTGTAGTACAACTCATGGTTCACTAGCTTTCTTTGCATGCTTTGTTGACCCTTGATTCTAGCACATTTTGACTATGCCTTGAACTGATTTTGTGCATATTTTGGACTGCCCTAGCTCTGTTTTTGGGTCACATGGTCAAATGATGCTTGTTTTGCATGCTTGTAGTTCAATATCCATGCTTAGCTTTGAGGTCTATTGCATGCATATACTGAGGTGTTTTCATGCTTTGGGGTCATTTTGCATCATATTTCAGAGCCTATGTGAATGCCATATCCTTATGTTTTCTCCTCTTTAAGTGTGCTTGAGAGTTGTGCATGATTGTCTTGTTTTCGGACCATTGAATGAGCTCCATTTCTTTGCATTCCGAGCCATCATTTTAGGCCATTTTCCCACTGTTTCAGACCTGCCTAGGGTCTGTTTAGGTTTGGTTTTTCCACTGGTGCATTGCTTTGTGTACCTCTAGTGTGACGCACTTCACTAGTTTCGGTATTCAGGCCATCTAGCTTGCATTGTGTGACATATTTTCATGATTCGGGACCATTGTGCATCATGTTTTAGAGCTAGAAATTGCATGCTTGTATGCCATATTTCATTCCTTGCCATGCCTTGTTAGAGTTGCATGTTGTGCCTTAGGATCGGTCCTTTGCATTCGTGCATGTTTGCATGTATTTTGGTTGTCTCATTTTCATCATATGGCCACTGATGTGAGTGTGGCTGAGGTCCACTCATATTGGTGTAAGTCCATCTTGCATTTGTATATGCCATTTAGTTCATGCGCGCATGATAGTCTTCGTAAGTGCATTATGCATGCCATGTTGTGTCACGTGCATTGTGTATGCCATTTTAGTCCATAGCATTGCGTATGCTAGGTTGCATGTTAGTCGCATTGTGTATGCCGTCTCATTGCATTGTGTTTGGGATAGGAGTTAGCCCAAACACGGGAAACGAGGGACGTTTCATACTCAAAGTGACGAAACGTGTCTCAATTTCGGTCGCCAACACTCTGGATTACTCATGATGAAGTCTAGGCCTTGTTGTGTTGTCATGTGCATTCATTTCATATTGAGTCGTGCAATTCGACTCCTCGGCCATCATGCATCGAGATGCGTGATTGGTGGCACGAGGATCGAGGTGTGCATACATATGTGAAAATACTTTGCCATGCCCCTTTCTTGCTCTCTCTTGCAGCAAACTAGAAATCAGCAGCCTTCTAGAGCTTTGCACAGCATTCCGGATTAATGCAAACAGAGGCAAATCGGGGCATCGCGAGGAATTTTCCGACGAGGCGACTCGAGCATGCATCTTTCATCATTCGGAGCAGAGCTGGGGCGGTCCATAGGCTTGCATGCTAATTTGTTTGCTTTCCTAGTTAATTTGTTAATTAATTAGGATTTTGTAATATTTAATTAGCTAGAGTAGTTAATTATTTATTCGAATTGTATTATTTATTCGGACCCTCCGAGGAGGGCAATTTTGTAATAAGTGTGCGTGTGTGTGATGCATGTCTTCCAACCCCACGTCTTTCTCCCTTTTATTTACCAGCTTATGATGGTTAGATTAGGGCATGTTTCAATTAGCATACTTATGCTTGCATGTTTGCATCATTCATCTGTATTGCATGCACCGGGCTCGGCGCATCATACTAACTGCATTGTATTTCAATTCCGAGTTGAATACTTGTTAGTTGTAGCATTTCACATGCCATCTTTAAAATAGCCGAGCCTATTGTAGTTGCATTCCTGCCTGTGTTGCATTAGGCATTTCAGCATAGTTAGGATCATGCATGGATTTCTAACATAGCTTCTGTTTTGGCTTGGAGTACTCGGTAAGTGCTTATGCTTTAGCATCCTTGCATGTGTGTGAGTGACTGCCATGATAGCATGCTTACCATGAGGCTATGTGTTTATATAATATAATTGCCTGAATGCCTGTGGGTAAAGGTTGGGTTATTTGGATTGGAACAATTCATCGACTGTGAGTTTTAAGACCACTTGAGAGTGGCAAAATCATGTTTTCTAAGCCCACCTGAGGGTGGCAAATCCACATTTTAGCCTACTTGCGAGTAGCACCTTCAAACCGTTTTCAAAAACAAACATGAGATGTTTTGTTCCAATTCAGGCGATCCGGTCTATATTTGTATGTTGTGCGCATCACGTAGTAAACCTAGGCTAATAACCGGAATAAGAACACATAATGTTTTCAAAACTCGATATCATGGTTAGTAGAGGCCGATCTTTGATCGGGCGAGCGGGGATGCTTACGAAGTGACCTTCCCCAATCGTACCCAAGTTCCCGAGCCAAAGCAACTTTGGTGATGACGTACACGTGGCCTTAGGCAACGAGTCAGGGTTTTCTAAATTCCCCCAAAACAAATATTTAGGTGGAGACTCTGTATCTGGCAAAGCAGTCCATGTTTGGCACTTCTTTCAAAAAAATCTGTTTTCAAAAACGATTTGCCGGATTTGGACTCTTTGATGATTCATCGGTCTTGCATTGCACTCTGCGAGATTAGATATAGGACCGTGACATTAAGTCCTGAACTGTAGTAAGCCCAATAAACAAAATGGGATTCCCTCCCAGGACGTTCGGGGACGTCTACAGTCATCCCATTGGAATTTCTTTCTTCTCTTCAGGAGACCAAATAGTGGTTCACAAGTTAAGGTTAATTTTGCAATAAACCATCTTATGAATTGCACTTTTCCCAGAAAGCCTCGCACCTCTTTTTCAGTCCTTGATAGTGGCATTTCTAAGATGGCCTTAATCTTGGAAGGATCGACTTCAATGCCCCTTTGTGTAATCAAGAACCCCAGCATTTTCCCTGCTATGACACCAAAAGTACATTTTTGAGGATTCAATCGCAAACGATATTCTCTGATCCATTGGAAAAATTTCTTCAAGGCGGTATAGTGGCCCTCTCTTTCCTTGGACTTGACAATCATGTCATCCACATACACCTCAACCTCTTTGTGGATCATATCATACAAGATCGTGGTTGTAGCCCGTTGATAAGTAGCCCCAGCATTCTTTAAACCGAACGGCATCACCCTGTAGCAGTAAGTTCCCCACAGCGTGGTGAAGGCAGTCTTCTCCCTATCCTCAGGTGCCATCAAGATCTGGTTGTACCCGGAAAACCCATCCATAAAGGAGAGCAACGCATGCCCTGCGGTGAAGTCCACCAATTCGTCGATGTGCGGTAGAAGAAAGTTGTCATTCGGACTAGCTTTGTTCAAATCTCTAAAATCCACACACACCCGAATTCTGCCATCTTTCTTCGTCACCAGAACAATGTTGGCCAACCAAGTAGGATACTCAAATACTAGCAAGAACCCTGCATCTATTTACTTGGTGACCTCTTCCTTGATTTTTAGAGCCCAATCCGGGCGTATTCTCCGAAGCTTCTGCTTGACGGGTCGAGCTTCAGGGTCAAGAAGGATCCGGTGCTGTACAATCTCAGGATCGATTCCACGCATGTCTTCGTAGGATCACACGAAAACATCTTTGAAATCTTTTAATAAAGTGACTAAGCCCTCGCGTTCCTCCGAAAACAACATGGACCCGATCTGGACTAGACGCGGATCCTTCTCAGTACCAACATTAATTGAAATGATTTCATCGACCAGGGGTTTAACAAACCTCTCCTCCTCTCGATCAATCAAATGTTTCAAAATCGGAGGAATTTCTTCCTCGTCGTTTTTATCAAAGTTTTGAAAGTCCTGATTAATGCAATACACAAGTGGCACAGAAAAGTACTCGGAAATAGCAGTGGTACCATTCTCATTCACAACTTCCAGTTCGTCCAATTCCTCGATTACAACTGACTCAAAAGAAAAGGAAAAAGACGACCTAGACAAAACAACGGCATCTGGGTTATCAACCTCAGGAATACCGGACTTTGACTTAAAAAAACGAGAATCTGATTCCGACTCAACAGACTCTGTGGAATCATATTCCGGTTCACTACCTAATTCAGAATTGCTGGACAAAAAGCCTTCCTCGTACTACTAAACGAGGGAGGGTGCGATAGATGCATCCAGAATGCCAGAAGAAGGGCCCACGGCCGTTTGATCTCCAATCATGGAAACAGAGAAGTCATCCCCCAAGCTCTCTGGTGTGATCTGAGGATCCGAGAGGAGACAAGCCAGTGCTGCTCCTATCTCAAGTTCTGTGCCATCGGACTCATCCTCTATGCACTGTTCAGCCATAGCTGGTAGGTCAGTCTGTTCTTCTGCAACTTCATCCCCTTGCAACTGTAGGTCGAAAAAGATCTCGAAGCCGGGCAAACGCCACTTTTCAAAATTCAGTCATGGTTCAGGAAAGCCACAAAATGGGAAATCCTCCCCCTCCTGGACAAAGCGGCCGTTCAGGGTTCCTTGAATAGGTCTATGCACCAACTCATAGTGCTTCCCAGCTTGTTTAGCCTTGGCCCTTCCTGCCATTTCCTTTCCCTTCCTTACCCAATCCTCTTTGGTAGGCATGTAACCTAGACCAAAGGTATAAGGGTTGTGTGGCACTTCAGCCAATGCAGCGACGACCTTCTGGCCGCTCCTTCCCAATCCCATTCCAGGTACATGTTGAAGCTTATTCATGAGATAGACGGATTGCGCACTGACATATAATCCCTCATCAACAGCCAGAATATCTTGTACTACCCGGGCCTCGACCAAGGTGAACCTAGACAAAAATACATCCTCCTCGCCGTGTACAATTTGTAGTACCGGTGTAGTAACCTTCAGCGGCGAATGTATGGAAAAGTTTCCAAAAACAATAGCTATCCCCTTCCCATGGGGGTACTTCAGCATTTAATGCAAAGTGGAAGAGACAGCTCTTACTTGGTGCAGCCACGGCTATCCAAGGAGTAAATTAAAGGTGGCTGGAACATCCAAGACGTGGAATTCAATATCCTGTTGTGCTGGGCCAACCTGAGTTCTAATCCAAACTGTCCCCATCACTTCTTGACTTGTATTGTCATAAGCCCGAATCACCTAGGCCGTTGGTACGAAATCTGCCGGCTTCAAATAGATAGCATAGGCCGTGCGCGACGGACACACATTAATTGCAAACCCGGTATCAACCAAGAAAACTGGTATCCACTTATCTTTACATTCCACAGAGATATATAGTGGCTTGTTGTGTTCAAAGCCCTCAGGCGGCAATTCTTTATTGGTAAAGGTTAAAGTCGGTGAAGCGCCACCTGGCAAAACCAGTCCCACTAACTGCTCAGGGGTTGTGTCAATAGAGAGCTTAGCCTTATCCATTGCTGATAGGACGACTTGTTTATACACCCGTGAGGCCATGAGCAATCCCCAAATGGAGATGTCTGCTTGAATCTTTTTCAGCTGCTTTAGTACAGCTTCCTCTTCCGACAGTTTATCTTTCTGTTTCTCAGTTTCCTTATCTTTCCATGACGCTTCTGGTTGGTCCAGGTGTGAGGGCTTAAAGTACCGCCCACTCCGAGTCATGTGATCGACTTCCTCGGCATACCATGTATCATCCGACAGATTCTGTCCCCAGTCCTCATCAGTATGGGCAAAACACAAATCGTCATCTTCCCACCACATTCATCCGACAACCGACAGGCAGCTATCTGGTTCTGCTGTAATTGTTCCCGTGTTCACAACACATTCTATTCCCGCGGGGCCTTTGGCTTTTCTAGCCTTCTGATCAGTCTCAATTATTTCCTGTTCGAACTGCTTCAACACGACCTCTTATTCTGTATCAGCTGTACACAAGCTACCCAATTCTTGAGCAAAATTCTTAGTACCGGTGCTCTCCGGCAACTTCCCTTTGTGGTCGACCATTCCGGCCGTTGTAGACGTTCTTGTTTCCAATTGTCCCTGCTTTGGTTGAGACCCTTCATCAACATTCGGCTCATCACTAAGCCATCCTGCATTATCTGTTGATCCATCCAGGTCAAACCAATTGATGCGCACATCCCCCGGATCCTATTCATCAAAGAACTGCAAATTAATGATGTCCTCCTCAAGCTCAGCTAAGTCATCCAGCCCCTGGCATGGCCCGTCCTCCCGGACTATATTAACCTCCATCCCCTTCGGCAATTCCACCTTTGGTCTGGCCTGGCTAGTTGGCACAATGTAACAGCAAGAGTTATACTCTTCTTCAGTTAAGCTCATGGAGCCCTGAGGCATACCTTCTTCTATCATAGCCACCACCACGGGCTCAGGTTGGGATATGGACGCGCTCATCATGCACAAGTCTGTGCTTTCTGGGATGAACAACAATGGCTTAGGCAAGTGGGAGGGAGTGATGTCTATGCTGGGGTCGTATGGGACAGCCATTGTTTGGATAAGGTTTACTTGCCTGGGTGGTGGGGGTTGGTTATGTGGTGGGAGAGGATTTGTAGTGACGTTAGGCTTCTCAGGAGGCGCTATCACTTTGTTGTCAATGAGATCCTGAATCTCATGTCGGAGTCTAAAGCATAGATCGGTATCATGACCATGCTGCTAGTGGAAGGCACAACACTTGGCTGGGTTGTGTGTAGGAGGGAGAGGATTAGGCAATGGGCACAACTCCAAGGGCTTCAAATGCCCTTTTCTGATCAGGACCCCCATGGCCGCAGACAGAGACATGTAAAGTGGGGTGAAAACCCTCTGGCCCTGGGGTGGGTACTTTGCAGGTTATGAGGTGGCTCCAGATGTGTCGATAAAGGGTGTGGCTATTTTTGGTGTGGTGGTGACCATACCAACATCAGAGGTCCTTGCAACTGCATTGCTACTCGTAGCCGCATTTGAACCGCGTGTAAACGCCCTCTTGGGCTGCTCTTTTTCATGGTCAATCAGACCCTGTTTCATCGCATCCTCTATCTGTACCCCTATTTCATGAAGATCAGCAAATGTAGGAAGGGGTAAGACAATCATCTTCTGCAGCAGCTTCGGTTGCAGATTACGAACGACCATTCTTATCTGGTCTTTCTCAGCTGTCCTGGTGGTCATCATGGAGGCCTTGGCCCTCCACCGAGTGACGAAGTCGGAGAAGCCCTCATTTGGCTCTTGCCGAGTTGCCTCGAGATCACGAGTTGTGACCTCGATTTGAGTGTTATAAGAATATTGGGCAATAAAGGCCTCAGCCATCTCTTCCCAGCTCCTTTTCACAGAATCCTCCAGTTTAGCATACCAGATGGCCGCAATACCCGACAGGATCTGACTAAAGAGGGATAGCTTTTGCAGTCTAGTCAGGCCCATCGGCCGCAGAATATCTGAAAATAGCCTCAAGTGGACCATGGGATCACTTGAACCGTCGAAGCGGTCTATGTGAGGCATTTTAAATCTATCTGGCAATGTCACCGCCAAATCTGTATAGACGTCCTCTATATCTGGGATCGAGTTGACTCCCTGAGCTCGTTTGAAAAGCTTCTCAAGCTTGCTCACTTTCAAGGCGATAGGATCGACCTCAAACTCGAACGGTGTGTCTGTTGGGTAGGCCGGTGCTTTGGAAGTCTGAGGTGGAACTGGCCCTACTGGAATGTCCATATTCTCCTGGACATTAGTTGTATCCACGGGCATTGGAACCCTAGCTGGGGGTGGATGCGAAGCGAAAGCTGTTGCTTGTTGTGGTTGTTGTTGTTGTTGAAGCCTAGCAATCACTTCAACCTGCTAGGCTACAACCTCTGTTTGGCGAGCGGTAACTTCCGCTTGGCGAGCAGCGTCCCGCTGCATAGCCTCGATAGTTTGTTGAAGTTGACGCATCATATCCTCCATACTGTCTGAGGGGTGTTGATCTATCAGAACCGGTGTATACTCTATTTCTGAGGTGGAAGAAGAAAACTGGGCCCAACTGTGCACAGGTGACGTAGATAGTGACCGCTGAATTGGCGACTGTTGAACTGGTGATCTATACCTGACCGTCCTCTATCTCGTAACCGGGGTAATAAAGCAAACACTGGTTGTCTTCCAATAAGATCCTCAGATCGATAAATCCTCCTGACTCTGGTCCAGAGTGCTCGGAGGTATCTGCCTCGTCGGAAGCAATTGTGAAATACTACTTTGCAAAAAGAAAAACAAAGCAAAAAAGAAACAACAATCAGCAAACGCACAACACCTCGGCTTAGACAAAGACAACACACAGTTGAAATCATAAGCTGGACAATCTGTACTCAAACACTGATTTCTACCCCAAATTTCTGCCTCAAAACTGATTCCCACAAACTAATACCCAGACTTGCAACTGATACATACATTCCTGTAGAGACACACCCTAATAGTACATATCAAGCAAGTGAGAGCCAAAACACCCCTATGGTGGGGTAGGGTTTTCCCTGTCCTAGTTTCGTCAGGAGCTAGGGGTTCACTACGCATGCATGCAGTTTCAAACAATCCTACATTCAGGTGAGGAACCTGTCCTAGTTTGGAACAGTCTCTAAGGCTTCCGATATGCAACTAGGTCAATTGGTCAAAAGGGGTGCCTCAGCAAGACCACCTAATATACTTCTTGCTCCCAACACCGAGAAGTGAAAGGAGGATCAAATGGTATAGCGGTAGTCCAGATCCAAGGTTTGTGTTCCCATCGTGGCAGAGCTCGCAACCAGTCAGCCTTTTGGCAAGCTTTTCCAAGCAAGCCTCCGGCAAACCGTTCAAGAATAGAAGATGGCAAACACTGTGACTTAGGCGCACCAATGCAAATGCAAATGCAAAGAAACACATAAGTGTAGATAAAAAAACATATCATGAATTCGAGTCAAGTTCTCTAAATCCCCAGCAGAGTCGCCAGAAACTGTAGACTCGACTTTCTTCGCGCGTCCCCTTTTAAAGATGCACGAATTGGTCCTACAGTTCGGACTCCTGTCACGGTTCTAAATCTAATCTCACAAAGTGCAATGTGAGACTGACAAACACCAAAGAGTCCAACCCGGCAAATCATTTTGGAAAATCAGATTTTGAATCAAATAATGCCAAAACTAGACTGCTTTGCCAGATTATAGAGTCGTCACCTAAATATTTTATTTTTGGGAAATTTAGGAAACCCTGGCTCGTGCCAAAGGCCACGTGTCCATCATCACCAAAGTTGCCTCGGCTCGAGAACTTTGGTACGAGAGAGGAAGGTCATGACATGAGCACCCCCGCTCGCCCGATCAAAGGATCAGCCTCTACTAAGCATGATATGTTGTTTTGTAAACCTCATGTATTCTTAATCCGGTTATTAACAAACTTTACTATGTGACGCACACACAAACAAATATAGACTAAGTCGCGAGACTTGGAACATTTCGATTCATGTTTGTTTTCGAAAATGATTTGAATTTGCTACCCTCAAGTGGGCTAAAACGCGGATTTGCCACCCTCAAGTGGGCTTAAAACATGATTTGCCACTTCGCAAAGTGGGCTTAAAGCTCACAATCATCGAATTATTCCAATTCAAGCAACAAAGCCTTCATCCACATACATTCATGCAATTTATCACTTAAGCAAATAGCCTCATGGCAAGCATGCGATCATGGCAACATGCGCACTCATGCAAGTATGCTAAAGTGTAAAACTTACAGTGTACTTGTAGACGTCCCCGAACGCCCCGGGAGGGTTAAGTCCCGTTCTGTTCATGTTAGGTCACTACAGTTCAAGGACTCAAATGTCACGGTTCTCAATCTTGAACCAAAGAGTCCAAATCCGGCAAATCGTTTTGAAAACAGATTTTTTTGAAAGAAGTGCCAAACATGGACTGCTTTGCCAGATAACAGAGTCGCCACCTAAATATTTTTAAAAATGGAAATTTAGGAAACCCTGACTCGGTGCCAAAGGCCACGTGTCCGTCATCACCAAAGTTGCCTCGGCTCGGGAACTTGGGTACGATTGGGGAAGGTCACTTCGTGAGCACCCCCGCTCGCCCGGTCAAAGACCGGCCTCTACTAACCATGATATCTGATTTTGAAAACTTTGTGAGTTCTTATTCCGGTTATTAGCCTAGGTTACTATGTGATGCTCGCGGCAAACAAGTATAGACTGAATCGCCTGAATTGGAACAAAACATTTCATGTTTGTTTGTTTGAAAATGGTTTGCTACCCGCAGGTAGGCTTAAAATGCGGATTTGCCACCCTCGGGTGGGCTTAGAAAACATGATTGATGAATTGTCCCAATTCAGATAACTCAACCTCCACCCACAGGCATTCAAGGCAGTTATATCACATAAGCATATAGCCTCATGGTAAGCATGCTATCATGGCAACACTCACACGCATGCAAGGATGCTAAAGCATAAAACTCACCGGGTACTCCAAGCCAAAACAAAAGCTGATTAGAAATCATGCATGGATCCTAAGTATACAGAATGCCTAATGCAACACATGCAAAATGCAACTATAGCAGGCTCGGCTATTCTAAAGAATGGCATGTGAAATGCTACAACTATCACGTATTCAACTTGGAATTGAAATACAGATGCAGTTTGTATGATGCGCCGAGCCTGGGTGCGTGCAAAACAGATGAATGATGCAAACATGCTGTCATACTGTATGCTAATTGAAATATGCCCTATATCTAACCATCATAAGCGGGTAAATAAAAGGGAAGAAAGACGTGGGGTTGGAAGACATACATCACACTCACCCACACTTATACAGTTTTGTCGCGCTCGCGTAGAGAGGTCCGAATAAATAATACAGTCCGAAATGAAAGAAATTACAGATTTTCTAAGTAATTAACAAATAACTAATAAAGCTGTAAATCGGTTTGCAAGCCGGGGCTGCCTCGCTTCTGATGAATACTGCATTTTTGGGGTGCTTTGGCGTGGAAATCCACTGGGATGCCCAATTAGCCTCTGTTTGCACTTTTCTCGAAATGCGTGCCAAACTCTGAAAAAGTTGCTGATTCTCTATTTTGCTGCAACAGAGAGCAGGAAAGGGGCATAGCAATGTATTTCACAAATATATGCATGCCTCGATCCTCGTGCCACCAATCACGCATACCGATGCATGATGGCCGAGGAATCGGATTGCACAACTCAATATGGGATGAATGCAGATGAATGCTACAATGAAAACCTAACTCCATCATGGGTAATCCGGAGTATCGGCGACTTGGGAATTGAGACCCGTTCCGTCACTCGGAGTACGAAACGTGCCTCGTTTCCCGTGCCCGGGCTAACTCCTATCCCAAACACGATGCGATATGCATGATATGCATGAATGTAACTAATATACAATCCTAACATGCACAATGCTATGAGAATGAGATGCCTCGAAATGCGTGCACGCGTGCACGCAAACCGAGGCGATGATGTGAAATGCAAATCGGATAAAATCGAAGTGTCCCGAAATGTGTGCCCACAGGCACGCACACCGAGGCGATGATATGAAGTGGAAATCGGATAAAACCGAAGTGCCTCGAAATGTGTGCCCACAGGCACGCACACCGAGGCGGTGATGTGAGAAATCGGATAACACCGAAGTGCCTCGAAATGTGTGCCCACAGGCACGCACACCGAGGCGATGATAAAATGGGAAATCGGATAAAGCCGAAGTGCCTCGAAATGTGTGCCCACAGGCACGCACACACGACAGGGGAGGTGATGATATGAGAAATCGGATAAAACTGAAGTGCCTCGAAATGTGTGCCCACAGGCACGCACACCGAGGCGGATGATGTGAGAAATCGGATAATACCGAAGTGCCTCGAAATGTGTGCCCACAGGCACGCACACCGAGGCGATGATAAAATGGGAAATCGGATAAACCGAAGTGCCTCAAAATGTGTGCCACAGGCACGCACACCGAGGCGGTGATGTGAGAAATCGGATAAACCGAAGTGCTCGAAATGTGTGCCCACAGGCACGCACACCGAGGCGATGATAAATGAGAAATCGGATAAACCGAAGTGCCTCAAAATGTGTGCCCACAGGCACGCACACCGAGGCGGTGATGTGAAATCGGATAACACCGAAGTGCCTCGAAATGTGTGCCCACAGGCACGCACACCGAGGCGATGATAAAATGGGAAATCGGATAAAACCGAAGTGCCTCAAAATGTGTGCCCACAGGCACGCACACCGAGGCGGTGATGTGAGAAATCGGATAACACCGAAGTGCCTCGAAATGTGTGCCCACAGGCACGCACACCGAGGCGATGATAAAATGGGAAATCGGATAAAGCCGAAGTGCCTCAAAATGTGTGCCCACAGGCACGCACACCGAGGCGATGATAAAATGGGAAATCGGATAAAACCGAAGTGCCTCGAAATGTGTGCCCACAGGCACGCACACCGAGGCGGTGATGAAATGGGATGAAATGGCATACGGAATGTCACGATGGGCTTACACCAACATGGGAGAGCCTCAGCTCACTCACATAGGAGGCCGTCGGATAAGAATGGAGTGCCTCGAAATGCGTGCCCACAGGCACGCAAACCGAGGCAATGATAAAATGAGATGAAAATGCAAATTGGGCTTATACTAACATGAGTGGACCTCAGCCGCACTCACATCAGATGCCGTCGGTAAAACAGAGGTGCCTCGAAGTGCGTACCCATAGGCACGCAAACCGAGGCATGGCCGGAGGCATGAAACGGCACGGGAAATGATATGCAAGCATGCCAACCAAATTTCAGCACCTAAATGAAAGGGAAAACAGTCCCGAAATGATACGAAATGACAACCGATGCATGAAATCATCCCGAAATGTGATTCTAAGTACCCGAAATGGCCTACGGCTATGCTAAACATGCAAAATTGATACATGACAGCAAAAACAGTAGCAAGGCAGCCCCAAATATGGCATTTTTTCCAGTACAAAGCAAGGCTAAACAAGAACCAAAAGCATGGTAAAAATAGCTTGCAAAAACGGGGAAAAAGAGAGGAATTACAAAGCAAGTAATATATACAATGCTCAAACCAGAAAAATCAGTTCTAAAAATTGAAGAGGGGCAAAAAAATGCATATATTCAGTTTATGGAAACCCTAAAATCAATATACAAACATGCTAACAATTCCATGCAAAATGGAGCTCAAAAGAGGTTATAACAAGAGACATGCAAAGAATACACCAAACAACAAAACTTTCTTCATGAAACATGTAGAGGGGGTCAAAATAATACCCCTTTCAGTTCTGACCAAGAGCTAAAACCAAAAGCACAAAGGGCTACAAAACATGCAAGACTTAGGGCCTAAAGTGGATTTCAAAGGGAGGTGGTATATAGAATGGCCAAACAAGGTTGAGCCCTTCTACAATATTGTAGAGGGGCTCAAAATAAGCACAAAACCAGTAGGGGTCGGAGCCCCAAAAACAAATGCAAATAGGCCAAAAATAGCATACAAGATTGTGACATACAAGCTAGATATTGAAACAAGTGTATCATGGAGACACCAAATGAAGTTGAGCCCTTCTACAAGTTGTAGAGGGGCTCAAAATAAGCCTAAAACCAGTAGGGGTCAAAGCCCAAAAACTGAAAGGAAATAGGGTAGAAATAGGAAGCAAAATTATGCTACAAAAGAGATTTTGAGACTTACCCTTGAAGATCCAATTGTTGCTACCTCTTGGCCTGAATTTGTTGCTTCTTAGCCACTGGAGAACACTTCCTTGCTGCTGGAATGGTAGTGGGGATGGTGGAGCTAAGGGTTGATGAAGGAATTGCCTAGGAACTTGGAAGTTTTTGAGGTTTTTGGCTATGGAAATGGAGGGTTTGAGAGATGAAGTCTTGAGACCAATTTTTCCAACCTAGGCAAAGGGGCTGTCCAGCCCTTTAAGTA
Source organism: Camellia japonica (assembly GCA_030407325.1). Lineage (NCBI taxonomy): Eukaryota > Viridiplantae > Streptophyta > Magnoliopsida > Ericales > Theaceae > Camellia > Camellia japonica. The sequence continues at coordinate 7,071 of JAPPVO010003338.1, read as the reverse complement.
AGCAAGAAAAGATGTAAAAGGGGAGGGAAATGGAGGCAATCTTTCCCTCCCAAAATATCCCCCGGATGGGGGAGATATTTTGAAAAAATATCCGGACAGCTGGAAAAGGCTGGAAAGCAGAAAGCTGGCCGGCCAGGTAAATTTCTGGGAGGTGGCCGGCCGGCCATGCCCAAAAATGAAGTGAAAAAAATTCTGGCCGACCACTATGTGTTGGTGTCCTCCCAGGTGTGTAGAATAAGGCCCCAAGATCGGAATCTGGCAACTCTGAAGCAGGAGTCACAACATAGAGCTTGAAGGAGAGGCTCAAAAATGAATGTAACAATTGCTGGCCGACCACCACTTTTAGGGTCCTCCCATGTGTGTAGAACAAGGTTCCAAGGTCGGAAATTGGCAACACTGAAGCAGGAGCCACAACATAGAGCTTGAAGGAGGGGCTCAAAAATGAAACTCACATTGCTGGCCGACCATCACTTTTAGGGTCCTCCCATGTGCCCTCATCACAAATATGTAGCTTTGGTTGGAAGAAGATGGGCCTAGGGTGTTCAACATTAGCCCGGAAGTGAGCAAAACGGGCGCCGGAGGAGCGAAACTGGTTATCTGGGATAATTGCTGGCCTCCTACCCTCCAGTGATCTTCCTAATGTTGAAACAGAGGTACCTGCCAAAATTGAACAAAAACTAATGAGAAATGAACACTCGGGGCCCAAACCGCGCAGTTCGGGGTCCCGAAAATGGGCTGCGAGCACCGGAAGTGGTGTTCAGCAGCGAAGTGGGTACCAGAGGCCCCAGGGTTCCTCAAAATGACAAAACAGAGGCTCCTGCCAAAAATCGGAGAAAACCGATGCGAAATGAATGCTCGGGGGCAAAATCGGTTCGGGGCCCAAAAACCGGCTATAAGCACCGAAAGTGGCATACGGCCACGAAGTGGGCATCAGGGGCCCCAGGGTGCCTTGTTATGACAAAACAGAGGTACCTGCCAAAACCGGAGAAATCGGAGATGGTTGGGCGGTCCCGAACCGAGGCACACGGCCTGACGGTCCCGAAAACCGGGAACCGGGCTCCGAAATGGGCAAAATGACCTACGGCCACGAAATGTAGCTCACGGCCACCGGGAGATAGTCTACAGGACCACTCCCTTCCCGCGGGAAAGAAAACAGAGAAAACCGAGTCTGGTTCGCAAACCGAGACAAGGCACAGAAGAGAATTCGGAAGTTCGGAGGCAGGGCGCACGGCCGCGACTCTGAAACTTCTGAACGAGCACGATATGCAACATCACCGAGCGCTCAATCGGCGACGTCTGAGTCTTAAGGTCGGTCAAAAATGGGGTGTCTACAGTTGCCCCTCTTTGACAGAACTCGGAAGTCATAACAATGACGGGAGTGAATGTCAAAGCCCAGAGACGACCCATTTTTGACAAGGCCGAAGACTTAGACAATCAAACAGGATAAACAGAGATATGCGCCCGCAGGCAGGGGGCAAAATGCAAAGCGATATGCACAGAGCCAGATGATTATGCAAATGCAGCAAGCTGTAATGAAGCAGGTATTGACAAATAGATGCGACAGTTTTAAGCAAGAATGCAAAGCAACAACTACATTTCATGCAGTTAGGAATGCGGAGAATCATTCGATTCTCGTCGCGTCTCACACGGAGAAGATACGATACCTGCGCGATTCGTCTGGTCGCACCAGCCTCAAATGAACCGTACATACAATATCGTGCCTGCAAAATAGAGAAATTCAACAAGAACAATATGCCAACAACATATATTCAATGTGATTCCTAAGATTCCGAAAGTCTGACACACGCAGTGTCGGCGGGTGAACGCATCGCAATGCGAGAAAAGGTAATGCGTGACAACGCATACTCAAGCATAGAGGTATGGTAAACATGCATGACAATGCAAAATATTCATGAGAATGCAAATTATGAGCCAAAAAATGCAAAACGAGCGCAAATCAGAGTGCCCGTTTGTTGCGAAACAATAAACAAGAAAGCGCGCATTTCGGCGATGACAACTCGATCGCGGCCTCTGATTCACCTCCCGGAGAGGTTATAAAATGTTCAAAAAGGATACACCTTGATTTTGATGAATATTGACGAGACACATGTCAGAAATTGCAGTTAAAGTTCCAACGGAGCAATTCCGCGCCAGAAAGTGCACTTTTCTTGAACTTTTTCAGGTCCCGGGAACTCCAAAATTCCTCAAAATTTGTAGAGAGGTAGGGGAGGGGGGGATCATGGTCGGCCAGGTCATGGCCCTAGGAGAGGCTGTCGGCCAGGGGCAAAAAGCAAAGGGGCCGGCCATCTGCCCAAAGTAGGGGCATTTTGGTCATTTTTGCAAGTTCTATATATACACACCTCCATTGCCTCCGAAATTGCACCCCCAAGTGTGGAATTCTCTCCTCTTGCTCTCTAAGCCACTTTCTTGCTCAGATCTGCATTTTATACGCGCCCCTCGGCCTCCCACGCAAGTTGTTTCTGCGAAATCCTTCAGTTTTAAGCACTTTGAGCCTACTAAAATTTGATTTCGGAGCTTCTCTTCTCATTTTCACCACTTGAGGTAAGTTTGTCTCAATATTTGGAATATTTTCCCGGGGGTTGACTTTTGTTGACTTTTTATTTCCCGAGAGTTGACTTTTGTTGACTTTTTCCAATTTTGGCTCATTTTTGCTCATTTTTGCTCCTTTTTGCAGATTTCTCGAAATGGCCGGCAATTTCCCCCACGGCGGAGGTTTTCCAGGGGCCGGAGACGACTTTGACATTATGGCACTCCCCCCGAGGGTCCGGCCTTTCTTCCCCGATCGATATGCTCCAGCGGTACATAGGCTTCCGCGAGCTGTTTTCCGTCATTTCACCGATTTCAACGATCGGGTTCCCGGGGATCTGCTTCTACGAGAGCCGGAGCAGCACCTCTCTCATGATGCGCGAGAGGTATTTTACTTTACTTTTCGTATTCTTGTGCATTTTGTAGCTTTGCCATGCTTAAACACATAGTTGTAGCTTACGACATAGTACTTTGTTTGCACTTTGAACACGTAGTTAAAACACTTGAATTGTTGAACACACGGCTCGAATCTGAAGGTGAACACACAGCACACACTGACCACGAGTAGAACACACAGTCCCAAACTCTGATTCTCTGAACACACAGTCCAAGTTGATGATGAACACACAGCCCACACTGATTAGGATTGAACACACGGCCCAAAACATAGATTTACTGAACACGCAGCCCAGATTTGACGTGAACACCCAGCCCACTGATTAAGAGTAGAACACACAGTCCTAAACTCTGATTTACTGAACACACAGCCCAGATTTGAAGTGAACACACAGCCCACTGATTAAGAGTAGAACACACAGTCCCAAACTCTGATTTACTGAACACACAGCCCAGATTTGACGTGAACACACAGCCCACTGATTAAGAGTAGAACACACAGTCCCAAACTCTGATTTACTGAACACACAGCCCAGATTTGACGTGAACACACAGCCCACTGATTAAGAATAGAACACACAGTCCTAAACTCTGATTTACTGAACACACAGCCCAGATTTGACGTGAACACACAGCCCACTGATTAAGAGTAGAACACACAGTCCCAAACTCTGATTTACTGAACACACAGCCCAGATTTGACGTGAACACACAGCCCACTGATTAAGAATAGAACACACAGTCCCAAACTCTGATTTACTGAACACACAGCCCAGATTTGAAATGAACACACAGCCCACTGATTTTTCTGAAATTTGAACACGCAGCCCACTAATTTTTCTGAAATTTGAACACGCAGCCCAAATACCAAATTCACTTCATTTGCACACAGCTCATTCACTTCATTTGCACACAGCTCATTCGCTTCATTTGCACACAGCTCATTCACTTTATTTGCACACAGCTCAGTCACTTCATTTGCTCACAGCTCATTCACTTTATTCGCACACAGCTCATTCACTTTATTTGCACACAGCTCAGTCACTTCATTTGCTCACAGCTCATTCACTTTATTTGCACACAGCTCATTCACTTTATTTGCACACAGCTCATTCACTTCATTTGCACACAGCTCATTCTCTTCATTTGCTAACATATGCATTCATTCTAAATGCAGGTTGGCTCTCGCACTGTGCGAGGATACGGCTCCACTGCGGCGAGGGAGTGGTATGCTGAGCTTCCGGAAGCTGTCCGGGACTTAGTTGACTTTGCAGGATTCGGACCATTCTGCAGAGGGTTATCTCATTGTCTCATCAGTAGGACATTGTTTGCCGCTCTGGCGGAGAGATGGTGGGACACCACCAATTCATTCCATTTCTCTGCTACTGGAGATATGACTATGACCCCACTAGACTTCGCTGTACTCACCGGCCTAGACGTAGGCGGTGGACCCATTCCTTATGACGAGGATATGGGTGAGTGGGAGGCTGCTTGGATTTATCTATTGGGGACTCGCCCACCCGTAGACAGAGGTACTGGGAGAGTCCGGTATACTTGGTTCTCTTCCCATTTCCGGCGGCCACAGATGGAGCCGGAGTCTCCCGAGGAGGTCGAGCAGTATGCCCGTGGTTTCCTCATGTTCCTCTTTGGCACCACTCTGTTTGCCGATAGAGGGAACATGGTCGGATTGTATCTACTGAGTGCTCTGGTAGACCTATCACAGGTCGTTCAGTATGATTGGGGCGGCGCTGGCCTGGCTACCCTTTATTGTTACATGAGCGCAGTCTCTCGTGGGCGGGGGGACTTACTCGGCGGCTACTGGAGAGCCTGGGAGGTACATTCTGTCCTCTTGATTTACATTTTGCTCCTCATTACTTGTTCATTGCACACACGGCGCACTTTGTATTCTGTATTCTGCCTTTAGCACTTTGCATTCACATTCCGCACTGCTTTTCTCAGCTATGGGTATATGCATATTTCCCCACATTAGCCCCGGAGATGGAGGTGGCAGGACCTCCTATGACCCCGTTTTCACTGATGTTTGAGGCGCGACACCTGTCGAGGCCTCGAGAGACTCTCTTCTCTCTGCGACAGTACTTCGACACTGTGAGGGCGACAGAGGTATTTCAGAACTCTCAGTCCTTTTCGTTTTCATCTTTGATCTGCTTTGCATATTCCTGATTTCTGATTGATTTGTATCCTGGTTATCCGCAGATTACCTGGCAGCCCTGGGCAGTCTTTGATGATGTGCAAAATCAGTACCCTGGAGGGTCGAGTGGCTCCCAGTATAGGTTCCTGCTCGAGGGACCAGTCGGTAGGGCCTGGTTTCTGGGGGAGCGCTTTCAGCGTCAGGTGTGGGGGTATAATTCTCAGGACCCTCCTGCTGTGCCTCCACCCACTATGCGGACTGCCGACAGGCTATCTGCTGAGGAGGTCACTAGGGACATGCAGGGCAGCGACGCTTTATATACATCTCGTTGAGGGGAACTACGCCACCTATCGCCGCATATATCTGATGTCCCCTTGACGGGAGTGCGGACTCCACCACTGAGGCCCACTGGCGCAGCATCTTCGAGTCGCGCCCGTGTACTGCAGACATCCCTCTTCTAGCAGGGCTGGTGCATCTAGAGGTAGAGGCAGTTCGATTCTCCGATCCCTTCGACTCTCGATCATCCTGGATGGCCAGATATGCCGACTGAGTTGACGAGTTGGCAGTATGGGACTACTTCCCCGATTCCGATCCCTATGGAGCCTCCGATGCCTGGTCACAGATATGTCAGTGATCCTGACTCACCACCGGTATGTTCTACCATTTTTCATTTATCACAGACATTTTTGGCAGTTGCTTATTTATTGATGAGTTGAGCTTGTTCTGCAGCCACCTCGGGAGTACATAGACCAGATGCTCGGGGTGGTGGCCTCACTTGAGGGATGGTCCTGCGTAGAGAGCACAGATGTCCATCATGGGCTTCCAGGTACGCTTCATCTCTCTTGCATTTATCATATTCCTAAATGCTGGTTTGTGGCATTCTGCTGCACTGATAGGCTGTGTGTAGAACACATCTGGCACACACCCCACTCACATACATCTGTACTTGCACCTGCTTTTTATGTTTGAACTGATGTATTGCACTTTTCATTTTCAGATGCCTCCCGTATATGCACGGCCACGAGGCGGGCCACCGGCCTTCTCAGAGAGGTCGAGGTGTTAGACCTACTCGACCTGCCCGAGGTACAGGGACTCGAGGAGCTGGGCCATCCAGGCCTTATCGAGGAGCTCGAGGAGCAGGGTCGTCACGCAAACGCAGGGCACCCATTGTCGAGGATGAGGAGGAGGAGGTCACAGACCGTGTGTCAGAGACATCTCCTGGGGAGGGAGGCTCCGGTCTTGGTTCTGGGAGTGGAGGCGAGGCCGAGGGGATCCGGAGGATGACAGCTCTGATTCGGATGGTGATGATGGTGCAGATTATCCCACAGAAGAGGATGAGAGGGCCTCCTCCTTCCCGTTCCCGAGGATACTGATGCTATTTCCTGCTTTATTTTACTTTTTAGCTAGTAGTTTTGTAGCACTTTGCACATTGTTAGGCAGTTTTATATCTTGTAAAACTTGTACCTTCTATTTGTTGTAAAACATGATGGAATGAAACAGCTTTTGAAAAGATGTTTGTATTTGAAATTCTCAGCATCGCGCATCGCATCGCATCATTTTGCACGAAAAATGGAATTGAATGGAAATGTGCTTTGTATTTACCAGGTCAGGTAATGAATCGACGCGCAACAAAATCAAACAAAACTGACTTACTAAGGACGTAACAGGATCTTAGCAAGTTTACAACTCGATAAGCAAATACACAACAATGTTAACGACTCAATAAACAAGACTTAACAAAAAATTGTGTAAACAAAGAGTAACAACTCAAAATACAAACAAAAGCGACAGCTCGACAAAACTTACAACTCGATAACAAGACAAACAACTCGATAAGCAAAAACACAACGAAGTGTACTTCGGACGGACGATCTGGATGATGGAACGCATCCGAAACTGAGAAATGGAGGCTTCGACATTTCCTGATGCATGAAAGTGCCTCAACCTCGTTCCAGAGGGCAAAATAGGACCAACACGCG
>JAPPVO010003337.1:0-19216 GCA_030407325.1 Camellia japonica | reverse complement strand
ACAAATAACATAGACCTTGCTCGAGCGCAAGAAAGCTTGCTTGAGCGGAAGCTGCGTCTGAAAAGAAACCTGAAGACCCTCAATCCTCGCTCGAGCGTAAGAACCTTCGCTCGAGCGAAGAAGCAAATACACAAGGCTCGTTCGAGCGCAAAAAGCCTCGCTCGAGCGAAGAAGCCAAAACCTGGGCAGTAACCATTTGTTCCAACACACAACCAACCTGTTCCAAACTTACCCAACACATCCCATAACTCAAATACAAGGAATTAAAGGTTGGAAACAAGATAGAGACAACAACAAACAACCACGGAACCGAGTCCAGAATACAATAAATGACGGGGAAAAATCGGGATCGCTATAACCTCCCTCCCTTAAAGAATTTCATCCCCGAAATTTTATATAGGTTTCAAAATTGTGATATTTTTAATTCTCAACATGATTAGAATACAACACTTACCAACATGATCCACTACTGATCATTTCATCTCTTCTCAAGAGAACAACTTACAAATGTAGCTCAATATACATTATCAACATGCATTCTTTCGAAATTCAACTAATTTCAATACACATATTCCATAATTCCATAACATATTCAATGTTAATAACATATTTGCATTTCTACAACACATTCAACATATACAATGTTAAATTAAACTCACATTTGCGAAACGTATTCAACAATTTCAATACTTCCATAATCCAAAACATATACAATGTTCTTAGAGTTTATCAACAAAACAAAATTCTCAACATATGCTCAAGCATCAACAACTAGGTCCGGATATTTCTCTCGAACTTCTAATTCACGTTCCCAAGTTGCTTCCTTAATCCTGTGATGTTTCCACAATGCCTTGACTAAGGGAATGGTCTTTACCTCGCAAGACTTGGTCCTGTCTATCCAAGACCCTCACTAGTCTCTCCTCATATGAAGCATCCTCATCTACCTCTAAGTCGGTCCAATCCAGTACATGTGATGGATCTGGCTCGTATTTCCAAAGCATACTAACATGAAACACGTCATGCACTCTGGACAGTTGCGGTGGCAACGCTAAACGGTATGCAACCTCCCTAATCCGCTCAAGGATCTCAAAAGGGACAATAAACCGAGGGGACAACTTCCCACTCTTCCCAAACCTCATCAAACCCTACCTAGGTGATATTTTCAAAAAGACGTGATCACCCACCTCAAATGACAAAGGTCTCCTCCTACGGTCGGCATAACTCTTTTGGCGACTTTGGGCCGTAACCAACCTCTTACGGATAAGTGCTACTTTCTTCGTCGTTTCTCACACCAACTCTGGGCCCAATAAAGGTGCATCGCCCACCTCGGCCCAACACACTGGAGATCTACATGGTCGGCCATACAAGGCCTCAAATGGTGCCATGCCAATACTTGATTGGAAACTTTTGTTATAGGCAAACTCCATTAAGGGTAAGTGTCTCTCCCACGACCCTTTAAAGTCAAGGACACAGCCTTGAAGCAAATCCTCAAGTATCTGAATAGTGCGCTTGAACTGCCCGTCAGTCTGATGATGGTAAGCCGTGCTAAAAGTCAATCTAGTGCCCAAGGCACTCTGCAAACTCTGCCATAACCTAACAGTAAAACGCGGATCTCTATCTGAGACGATCGACACTGGGACCCCGTGCAACCTCACTATGTCCCGAATATACAAGTCGGCAAGGTGATCTACCGAATCTCTCACGCTCATAGGAATAAAGTGCGCCGACTTAGTCAACCGGTCAACTACCACCCAAATGGCATCACTACCTCGTTGAGTTCTCAGAAGACCCACAACAAAATCCATCGTGACATGCTCCTATTTTCACTCGGCTATAGGCAAGGGTTGTAACAAACATGCTGACCTCTGATGCTCGGCCTTCACTTGCTGACAAGTAAGGCATTTGACACAAACACCGCCACATTCTTCTTCATACCCTTCCACCAAAACTGGCGACTCGGATCACGATACATCTTTGTGCCTCCCGGATACACCGCAAGGCGTGAATGGTGAAACTCTCAGAGTACTTCCTCTCGGCAAGACTCTGGCACAAACAAGCGGTCTCGATACCTCACACTTAGGTCGGGATACGTAGTCAAACCTTTCTCTACCTTCCCACTAGAGATCTTCTCCCGGAGGGATTCTACCTCAAAGTCACCCTTCTGTGCCTCTAATACTCGATTCACAAGCATTGGTTGTGCAACTACAGAAAACAAAGCTGCAGATTCAACAGACTTGCCCAGACGCAAGTTAAACTTGCCACGAACACCCAATATCTCCCATTCTTGGATAGCGATACAAACTACATCACTAATGGATTTTCTACTTAGGGCATCGGCCACAACATTGGCCTTTCCCGAATGATAATGCAACTCGAAGTCATAATCTTCTATGAACTCCATCCACATTCTCTGCCTCAAATTCAAGTCCTTATGTGTAAACAGATACTTCAGACTCTTATGATCCAAGAACACCTTGAATCTCTCACCATACAGATAGTGCCTCAAAATCTTTAAGGCAAAGATCACAGCTGCTAACTCTAGGTCATGAGTAGGATAGTTCCTCTCGTGTGTTTTTAACTGCCGCGAGCCATAGGCTACTACTTTTCCCTCCTACATCAATACACAACTCAGACCCTCTCGTGAGGCATCACAATATACTGCATAACCCAAACCCCTCTCCGAAATAATCAAGATTGGAGCTGTGGTAAGTCTAACTTTAAGCTCTTGAAATGACTTTTCACAAATCTCACTCCACACAAACTTGACCCCTTTCCGCGTCAATCTAGTCAACGGCAAAGCTAGCTTGGAGAAATCTTTCACAAACTGACGATAATACCCGGCCAATCCCAGAAAACTACGGATCTCAAAGACATTCTTCGGCAGTGCCCAATCCTGCACTGTCTCTATTTTGGATGAATCTACAGTCACCCCTTTCCCGGATACTACGTGGCCTAAGAATTCAAACTCTCTTAGCCAGAACTCACACTTCCCAAACTTAGCATACAGCTTATGGGTCCTAAGTAACTCAAGCACCACTCGCAAGTGTTCCTCATGCTCCTCCTCAGAAGGTGAATAAATTAGAATGTCGTCCACAAAGACGACCATGAAGCGATCTAAGAACTCCCGGAAAATCCGGTTCATCAAGTCCATGAACACAGCTGGGGCATTGGTTAGCCCAAAAGGCATCACCAGAAACTCATAATGGCCATACCGCGTACGGAATGCCGTCTTCGGGATATCTTCCTCCCTAACCCTCAACTGATGGTAACCCGATCTCAAGTCTATCTTAGAAAAACAACAGGATCCTTTCAACTGATCAAACAAATCATCTATACGAGGCATAGGGTACTTGTTCTTAACCGTAACTCGGTTCAATTTTTGGTAATCAATGCAAAGTCTCAAAGCCCCATCTTTCTTCTTAGCAAAGAGGCCCGGTGCTCCTCAAAACGAAGTACTAGGGCGAATAAAACCCTTATCTAGCAACTCTTGGAGTTGAATCTTCAACTCACTTAACTCGGCTGGGGCAAAACGATACGGTGCCATGGAAATCGGTGTCGTGCCAAGCACTAAGTCAATAGAGAACTCGATCTCTCGATGGGGTGGTAAACTAATAAGATCCTCGGAAAAGACGTCCGAGTACTCACAGACCACTCTTAGCAACTCAGTCTGAGTCTCATCACACTCACTACTCATAAAGCTAACGAGAAGACAACTAAGCTCACTCCGCCCTCGCGGATCATACACCGGTGGTAAAACCCTACCAACCCGATCCCCTAAGAGATGAAAACACTCGCCGCTCAAGGTACATACAGTAACCCTCTGGCGGTAACAATCTATGATAGCTCGGTATGACAATAACCAGTCCATACCCAGAATTACATCAAACCCAGACATGTCCATCAATATAAAGGAAAAGGGAAGCCGACGATCGGCGACCTCTATATCACAGCCCCGACACCCCTGCTTCAGAACCACCTCACCCCCAATAGGTGACACAACACAAATAGGAGATGCTAACTGCGCCAACTCCAACCCCAAAACAAATGCAAATGCAGAAGATATAAACGAATGGGATGCACTCGTATCAATTAACACATTAGCAACCGAGTTGCAAAACAAAAAGGTACTCTCACAAAGATGGAGTCCGTACAAGATCTGGCGTTGTAACAGCATACACGCGCCTTGTAGGTCTCTGATCTACCTGCTCACCTCTCGGAGCATAAGATTGCTGCACAGACTGAGCCAAAGAGGCTCCCTGATTAGCTATAGACACCCCATTTTTGACCGTCCTCAAGACTCAGTTGTGCTTGCAGGTACATCCAGCCACAAGTTTGATTGCTCGTCGGGTATTCGACTTTCACGGCGGAACGTCACAGGTTTGAGCTTTCCAAACCCTATGTCCTTTCTGCCCCATTCTTGGACCATGACTTGGTCCTTTCAGAATGTTTCTCTTGGTGCACTGTCGACCACCTTTTGGCCCTGCTGGCCATGCCTTTGTTGGTGCCGGCCATTGATAGAGCCTGCCGGCCATCAATGAGCCACTGCCGGCCACTGCTGATAGCCGGCAGAACCCTTGTCTCAGCAGGTTTCATGCTAGATCTTTTGAGCCATCTGGTTTTCACTCCTTTCCCCTCCATACACGTGTATAGAGGGATGAAGCTCTTGCCAAGCTTGTTCAACAAGCTTTGCATTGCTCCCTTGTATATAAGGAGAGGCTCTCCTCTCTATCAGAGTTCATCCATTTTTAGAAGAGTTGTATCTCTCTCTCTCTCTCTCTCTATATATATATATATATATATTTTCTTACTCTCTCTCTCTATATTGTTGTTGGTTTTGTGCCTTAAAGTCCATTTTTCTTGCACTTTTGCACTACAACACATAGAGACACACCACCACCTTTGGACTGAGGTTCTTGAGAATGTTACTTGAGCTCTAAAAGTGAGTTTTTAACCCTTGAGGTTGCTGTTTTCGAAGTTGGACTTCAAGGGTGAGCATTTTCCATTTTTTAGCATTTTTTTGTATCTCATTTTGGCCATCCTTGCATGTTGTTTTAGGCCTTGATTTCAACTGAAAAAAGTTCTGTATTTAAGTGCTTTTGGTGGTTGTTTTAGGTCTTTTTGGTGTTAAGGGTGTTCTACCCTCTTGTATGCCTTGTTTGGCCTTGTTTTGAGCCATGCCTTAAGGCCTTTGAGCTAGTCTTTGTTTGGCCTTTTAGCCACTGAAATCCAGTGGATTTTCAATGGTAGGCATGTGGTTTTGAGGCCTCAAATCAGAGGGGGTGACCCCCTCTCTTTTTGTTTTTGTTTGCTTGAGTTCTTGGCCTATCAAAGGAGCATGTATCCCTATACTTTTGAGGCTTGGTTCAGGCCATTTTTTGTGACTTTTAGGACCTTCCTTGACTCTGTCCATCGCTGGTTTGATCATCTTTTGCATGCTTCTTATATGTGTAGTGTAGTCCCATTCGTGGCTCATCAAAGTAGCATGTTTGCTTAGCTTATGTTGAGTCCATTTCATCATGTTTTTGGTGATGTTTTTCCATGACATAACTCTATCTAAAGTTGGTTTGGTCATATTTTGCATGCTCCATATACTTGTAGAACAAATCTTGCTTACTAGCCTTATGTGCATGATGTTTTGGCTCATTATTCTAGCATATTTTGGCTATTCTCCAGCATGATTTTAGTCATATTTCGGGCTGTTTTAGGACTGTTTTGGGTTTCCATGGTCATATGACTCATGTTTTGTATAGCTATAATGCAAATGCCTTGACTAGTCTTGAGTTTTAGGTCCCTACCATGCTATACTTGTGATGTTTGCATGCCTTGGCATCATTTGGAATTATATTTCAGAGCATATAGTGTTGTTGCACTTCCATATTTTCCACTCTTTAAGTGCTCTTGAGAGTTATGCCTTTATGCCTTATTTGTGAGCTATTGCATGAGCCTCATTTTATTGCCTTTCAAGCCATCATCTCAGTCCATTTTGGCTACTGTTTTGACTTGCATAAGGTCTGTTCAGGGCTAGTTTGGCCATTTGAGCATTGTCTTGCATGCCTCTAGTGTAATACACTTCACTAGCTTTGATGCTTGAGCTTTTCAACATGCATTACATGGGTTGTTTGCATGATTCCAAGTCATTTTGCATGCCATTTCAGTGCTAGAACGCATGCCACTATACTCCATGTTTCACTCTTTCAATGCCTTTGGAGAGTTGTGTTTGGTGCCTTAAGCTTGGGCTAATATGTATGCATGTTTGTTTAGACTTTTGAGTTTCTATCTTAGCATGTTTGGCCACTGATTTGGGCATGATTGAGGTCTACCCATTTTAGTTTAAGTCCATTTTGCATGTTGTTGCATGCTTGTTACATCACATGTTGTTGCACGCTTGGTACATTGTTGCATACTTGTTGCATGCTTGGTACATTGCATGTTGTTGCATACTAGTTGCATTACATAACATTTTTGCATGTCATGTTGCATGTGTGCATTGCATTATGTTCAACCCGGTGTTGTGTTTGAACACAAGGTGGATTAGCTCATTTCATACTTGAAGTGATGAAATGAGCCCATCTCCCTTGGTCTCCATTGCCTTTGATTTCTCATGATAAGGAGATGGTCTTGGTGTCTTGTTTGTCATGCATTTATTGAAATTGCACATGTTGGATCTTTGGCCATCATGCATCGAGATGCGTGATTGATGGTCTTGGATCTAATGATGCCCCATTCATTAATGTTTTGAAGTGATATGGAGTGGCATAGTGCGTACATACCCTTGGGAGATCCTCCATTTTCTCTATTTTGTGCTCTGCTGCAGCTTGGTGTCACAGCACACCAGTAGCCGGCACCCTCCTATTGTTGGCCGGCAGCTCTTCATTTGTGGCAAGCAGTGTACACTCTTGGTCGGCAGGGGGGTCGGCAGTAGCTCTTCATGGCCGGCAGGCCACTGGTGCACTCCTCAGCACTGTTTTGGTGAGATCCAGCAGCTAGTTCTCAAGGACACCCTGCAGACAGAGCCTCAAGAGAGCAACCGGAGAGCTTTTCGGGGCGGCAACCGAGCATGCATCCTCTTCTTCTTTGAACAAAGCTAGAGCAACTTAGTTTTATGCTTACTTGTTAGTTAGCATTGAATTTGTAATTAATTAATTAATTTGTTGATTAGTTAAATGTTGTAATAATTAGTAAGTAGATTGCTTATTATTCAATTTGGTTTGTAATAATTAGTCTAATTAGCTTAATTAGATTAGTTGATTAGCTTAGCTTAGATTAGCTTAGCGCATTCATTCGGACCCTCCATCGAGAGGGCGAATTTTGTAATAAGTGTGCGTGTGTGCGATGCATGTCTTCCAATCCCCATTTCTTTCTCCCTTTTACTTAACCGCTTACGATGGTTAATTTTAGGGCACGTTTCATTTAGCATCCTTATGCTATGCATGTCTGCATCCATTCATCTGTACTGCATGCACCGAGCTCGGCGCATCATACTAGCTGCATTGCACTTCAATTCCAAAGTTGAATACATGTATCAATTGTCGCATTTCACATGCCATTTTAGATTAGCCGAGCCTATTTCTAGTTGCATTTTGCATGTGTTGCATTAGCCATTTTAACATGAACTAGGATCATGCATGATTACTAACTAGTTCTTTGTTTTAGCTCGGAGTACACTGTGAGTGTTTACGCTTTAGCATATTGCATATGTGTTATCGATTAACATGACAGCATGCTTGCCATGAGGCTAATTGCTTATGTGATATAACTGCCTGAATGCCTGTGGGTGAAGGTTGGATTACTTGAATTGGAACAATTCATCAAATCCACATTTTAGCCTACTTACGAGTAGCAAACTTCAAACCATTTTCTAAACAAACAGATATGCAATGCTTTGTTCCAATTAGGCGATCTAGTCAATACTTGTTTTTGCTGTGCGCATCACATAGTAATTCTAGCTAATTACCTGGAATAAGAACACATGTGTTTTCAAAAACAAGATATCATGTTTAGTAGTAGCCGATCTTTGATCGGGCGAGTGGGGGTGCTCATAGATGACCTTCCCCAATCGTACCCAAGTTCCGAGCTGAGGCAACTTTGGTGATGACGGACATGTGGCCTTAGGCACGAGTCAGGGTTTCCTAAATTCCCCCAAAATAAAATATTTAGGTGGCGACTCTGTATCTGGCAAAGTAGTCCATGTTTGGCACTTCTTTCTTAAAAATTAGTTTTCCAAAACGATTTGCCAGATTTGGACTCTTTGGTGATTTATCAATCTCACATTGCACATTGTGAGATCAGATTAAGAACCGTGACACATGAGTCCGAACTATAGTAGCAAAGCCCAAGGGCGCGTCTATAGTTTCTGGCGACTCTGCTGGGGAATTAGAGAACTTGACTCGAACTCATGATATCTTGTTTTGATTACACTTATGTGTTTCTTTGCATTGCATTTGCATTGGTGCGCCCAGGACACCGTGTTTGCCGTATGCTATTCCTGAACAGTTTGTCGGAGGCTTGCTTTGAGAAGCATGCCATAAGGCTGACCGGTTGCGGGCTCTGCCATGATGGGAACACAAACCTCGATTTTTACCGGGGCACCCTTTTTGACCATTCGACCTAGTGCATATCGGAAACCATAGTGACTATTCCAAGCTAGGACAGGTTGCTTACCCGATTGTAGGTTGTTTGAAACCGCTGTGTGCGTAGTGAAACCCTAGCTCCTAACAAGATAGGACAGGGAAACCCTATCCCAACATAGGGGTGTTTTGGCTCTCATTTGCTTGATTATGTGCTTTTAGAATTGGCCTCTATAGGGAAACCCTAGCTCCTGATTAGCCCTCGAGGCCTGAACTGACTGAGCTGGCTGATAACTCTGTGTCTGCCTTGAACTAGACACACCAGATGTGCCACTCAACTGCGGGCAAAACCTCTTCAAGTGCCCTGCCTGCCCGCACTAATAACAAGTGAGCGGCTGGCCTCTACCCTGACTCTGGCCCTGAGAACGAGCCGAAGATGAAGCTGTTCGCTACCCTCCTCTCCTCTGCGGGCAAGCTGGAGACTTGTGGCCCAACTCACCACATTTGTAACAGGTGATGTCTCCTTGTCCGCCTCTCCCAGAACCTGAACTCGGTACTGGAAAGGTAGATCTAGAATGAACTCCATGGGACTGTTGAGGGTTAAACCCCTCTGTCTCTTACCATCCCCCTGACCTTCCTGACTCCTCCTAGAGCCCGTTATCCTCTCCTCCTCCGTATGCATAATGGTCTCAAGATGGCTGCAGTCTCCACAAGTCGCCTATAATCTCTAATCATGGAATCGGCAACTCTAAACATGAGCCCAGTCCGCAACTTCTTCTCAAACTCCAGACAGCGGCGTTCCTCAGTTGCCACTAACTCAAGTGCAAACCTCGACAGACTAGTAAAGGTGGCCTCGAACTCCGCCACTGGTGTATTCAACTGCTTGAGCTGAGAAAACTGATCCCTTAACTTTTCCCTCACCGTAGCCGGTAAGTACTTGTTCTGAAAAGCTTCAACAAATGCCTCCCAAGTCACTCCAATGCACCCCCGCGCATACTTCCACCACTGACCCGCGTCTCCCTTCAGCTGGAAGGACGCCAAGGTCACTCTTAAACCTCCGTCTTTGATGCCAAGCATCTTAAACGTCTTCATCATCTGCTCTAGCCACTCATCAGCCTTCAGTGGCTCCTTAGGGTCACCAAAAACTCATCTGAATTCGACCAGAAGAACTCCCTCTTCAGAAAAGACGGCCCTACCTCAGCTACATGGGCCTGGACTTGATTTTCAGCCCTGAGAATGTCCATAGATTCCCTCAAAGCTCCTGCCATCTCACGGGCTAAGGCACCCATGGCCTGTTGACCTACTGGTTCGGCCACGTTGGCCTGACCAACTCCCTCCTCCTGTGCCGGAATTTCATCTGGTATAGGCATCTCCTGCCTCCTAGGCCTACCATGCCTACTACCACAACCTCGTCCTGACATCCTAATAAAGGTAACAAAAGGATTAGCACATTCACAAATGTGCCGAAGCTATTTCACTCAAGTCCTCATACGATCGACAACTGTAGTTCACTCCACATAAGCACATAATCACGTAAACACATACGAATTTCATCTCCGGATAATGACCGTCCCGTGGCGTCGCTAGAGTTCCAGTTAGAAATGGCAGTGATCAAGTGCCTTTCCAACAGGACTCCTAGAAACCCATAGACCCGATCAACATCTTAGAAACTAAATCCCATGCCCATATAGTCATAAAAACATGTTATCATATAAGCACATAACATTATACATAAGTCTCTAACAAACGAGACAAATCCCTTGTGGTACTAACCACTTCCCACGTACCCAAAGTATTCAAACCCGGTACGCTCTGATACCAAGTTGTAACACCCTCAAAATACAGTATATGACAATCATACATAAGGTCCATAATCATAAAATAAATATTATATCTCCATCCATCAGAGTCTTCTTACAAATGATAGTACATGTTATCAACAAAATAAGTGCCCTACGGGCTTACATCTTTCCATGTAATAACTTGGTTACAACAAAAGAAGAGTTCTAACTCTTTACATATAAAGCCCTCAGCTTGAATTTACATGTAACCATCAAGACAAAAATAACAAAACGGAGCCTTCAACTCCTAAACCTCCCAAGCTAAGACCTTGGAGGTGGCATGTCACCTGTACCTGAAAATGGTGTCCCAAGAAGGGTGAGCCAATGCCCAGTAGAGATATGTTAAACAAAATATGAGAAATAACTAAAACATTAGCATCTGATAAATGTTTAACACATGTAAACCAACGTACATCTTTTCCATAACCAATCAACATTTACAACCATATTTCAATCCACTTCCATTTATTTAACCAAATCAATTCATTAACATGGTTCATTATTTATCCAAACAATTCACAATGAGACTACAACTCATATTATCAACACTTCAATCATCAACATCATTCAGATGCATATAAGGTTTCAGGACTTTCACCCTGGACACTCCGGCCAACTTAATTATCAATGGAGTCCATCCCCTATCTCCTCCCAAACAATGGAGTACATCTCCTATCTCCTCCCAAACAAAGGTACATATGCAATGTATTTAAACACGTTGTCATATACAATGACCAATTAATGCACATATTCAATGTGTTAATCCAACCGTCATATTCAATGACATATTGCAATTGATTAGTTTCAGTTTACCTAATCATCACGCAGTTCTACAACAATCATGGCTATCCTCCACCGATAGCCCAAAACAGTTATTTCTAAACAGATAAATAAATTTATCAACAGATAAATTATCAACTTTTCCATAGGTGAGTGATTTATCAATCCAACTGCGCCATTTAATTACATTCTCTCCCAATTTCATCATTTCCAACCCAATTACATATTTCCACAATTAATTCCACTATTTTGACAAATAATTTATTTAATCCCAATTAGGGCATTTTTTCCCCTTCCTCAAATATCAACCCTAAGGCTCAATTTCATCAATTATACACAAATAACCCCATTTCAAGGCCTCACATTCACAATGGATCCCAAAACTAAGAAACCCCTCTTTCAAACATTTCAAATTTCAAACCCTAACTTTCCAAAACTTCCAAATCTCACCATTTATACAAAATGACTAATAATTATGTTAAAGCTCATAGAAATGAGTAGATTATCCCTACCTCAAATGAAGAAACTCAAAGGAGATGAAGAGAGAAACCCAAGATGCTCCAAATCCAAGCTTTTTCGGATCAAAGGATAGCCCACGTGATGCTCTATCTTTTTTACAAAGGAAGTAGGGTAGAAACTGTCTAGATCAAGTGTATTTGTAGAGAGAAGGGTGTAGAGAGAGAGAGTCGGATCTAGGGTTTGGAGTGAAAAAGGGGATGAAAAAGTGATTAAAATCACGCTACTGCGATATGATATATGCGAGTCTCGCTCGAACGAAGGACTTGTCACTCGAGTGACCAGACACAACAAAGGACCTCGCTCGAGCGCAAGAAGCCTAGCTCAAGCGAACAATGGAAAGCTTCAGGTCTGCAATGCAGAAGCACGCTCGAGCGCAAGAATGCTCGCTCGAGCGAAGAATACCATCCTTCAGGTCTAACAGAGACACAGACGCATGCTCGAGCGCAAGAGTGCTCGCTCGAGCGAAGGGACAAATAACACAGACGTCGCTCGAGCACAAGAAAGCTCGCTCGAGCAGAAGCTGCGTTTGAAAAGAAACCTGAAGACCCTCAATCCTCGCTTGAGCGCAAGAACCTTCGCTCGAGCAAAGAAGCAAATACCCAAGGCTCGCTCGAGCGCAAAAAGCCTCGATCGAGCGAAGAAGCCTCGATCGAGCGAAGAAGCCTCGCTCGAGCGAAGAAGCCAAAACCTAGGCAGCAACCATTTGTTCCAACAGACAACCAACCTGTTCCAAACTTACCCAACACATCCCACAACTCAAATACAAGGAATTAAAGGATGGTAACAAGATGTAGACAACAACAAACAACCACAGAACCGAGTTCGGAATACAATAAATGACGGAGAAAAAAACCGGGATCGCTATAGCTAAAATCCACAAAAAGACAAAATAGACTAAAATAGCCAATAAGACAAAATGTGACATCAAACCCATAATAATTTATTTTTTCTCTCACAAATATCACATTCAATACAAAAAAAAATTCAACCATCTTTCCAAACACAAAAATTTTAACCTACTAAAATAACCAAAAACTAAAATAGCCAATTCCCAAACAACACGTCTCTCTAGACCATTCGTCTCCCTCTCTAAACCCATTCCTCTCTCTCTCTCTCTCTCTCCCTTCCTCCCTAAAATACGTAGAACAAAACCACCGCCTCCCTACCCTCCCCTTGGCGACGTGCCTCCTCATCACCTACTTTAAGATCTGCCACTAGAACCACCGTCTCTCACTCTACATCTTCTCTTTTCCCTCTCTCTCTCTCTCTCTCTCTCTCTCTCTCTCAGTTCTAATCATGAAACCCTAACTAATGCTGTGAGATACGGCGGCATCAGCTATGTTCTAGAGTAAATCTGACCTCCGTAGGTCGAGATGCAGATCGACAAACCGTCGGCGGCTGACCACCGCTTGTCACCATTAGAGCATGACTTTGACGACGGTGTTGCTTCTAGTTCTAAGAAGTCTAGCACCACCATCAAACTCACTGCCACAAGCACCAACCAGCGCATAACACTTACAAGGCTACCCAAATACTTAGATTTGACTTGAAATTTTTGAAATTAGGTTTTAAGCACCTTAGTATTAGAAAATTTTGAAAATTTTGAATTTAGATCAAGAATGTAATTATGTGCTTAGGATTTTGAGTGACTGATAGTTGTTAATTGTGGCTTTAGCAAAATGAACACGATGACATATTGTTATGGATTGGCTGATCATGTAGGCTTTTGAGAGTATAGCAGATTTGTGAATTTTGAGTTATGACTTTGTGTTGTTGTTGTTGAAGGATGTTGCTTTGACTCACTTCTATTGATGATGATGATGATGATAATGACGATGAAATAGAAACACATAAATATACAATAGATAGAGACATAAAGTGTGTTTGTTGAACATATAAGATCAAATTTCTAAGGCTTCTGGAAATATTTTTTTTTCAATTTCTCTCTCATATGTGTTTGTGTGAATGTATGTATCCTTTGTAGAATTATCATTATTATTATTATTTTGTTGATTGTTGTTTGTAGATGAGATGTTATTGTTGTTATTGTTTATCGTTGAATAGATAGTGGAATGGGTTTTTTTTTTTTTTTTTTTTTAAGCAAATGTGTAAAAATTGGAACAGAAAAATTGAACAAATCTATAAAAATTTGAACATATAGCTTTTATTTGGATAAAAATTTTGACATATAAGAATTTGAACAGATAGATTCAACAAATAATAAATTTCAAAAGATAAAAATAATTTGAACATTATATAGAAAAAATTTGAACAGATAGGACAAAATTTTAACAGATAGATAAATTTGAACAGATAGTTAAAGAAAAGTCATACAGATAAAAAAAAAGTCCAGGGATAAAATTGAAAGCAAAATGTTTTTCAGGACTTCTGACCTAAATTATTTTACAAATGGTGAACCTCTCACTAATAAAAAAATATCCACTAGATTTAATATCTTAGACAATTGTTAGAGAGGATTTTTCACTAATTTTCTAAAATTTTCATATTTTTGTATTTTTGTATTTTTACTATGCAATTATTTTTTTTTCATTTCTTTTTTTTTTATAAATTTTATCTTAAATACTGGATGTATATCTCCGACTTGGAAGAGAAGATTGATTGAGAGTCAAGAGAGGAGGTCGAGGCATTGGAGTAGGTGACATGTCACTGACATGGGAAAGATAAGTTTTAGAAAGAAAGGATTGGGATGCTTTTTTTATTTATTTTATATATACCGTATAAAATTTCTAAATTAATACTCAATAGATTAATAATCTCTTTTAAATAATAAAATTATGTCATCTTAACTTGGGATCAACATGTTAAATTAATAATCTTCATTAAATTATAAAATAATATATTTTAAATATTTTCTTTTTATTTTATAAGTCCTAAGTATTTTATAAATTAATAATTAGTTAAAAGTACATAAGATATTTATTTGTCATAATTCTTTTTTAACACCTTTGAGATGAGAAGTCATTTTTGCTATTTTGAACTAAAGATACCATAAGCAATAAGGAATTGTGTTGGATTAAATAGTGCTTGTTTGATTTATTTATATATTATATGAACTTGTTTTAAGAAAGTTGAATACATTAAATCTTTATACTAATTTTAATTCAACACTACTAAAATTTCAACTTTTTGCGACGGCAAAATGCCGTCGCTAATACTCCTAATGCCGTCGCAAAAAACTTTTTGGGACGGCAAATGACTTTTTGCGACGGCAAGAGGGGGGTCGCAACTTGGGGGGTTGCAAAAGAGTTTTTGCGACGGCACAGTGCCGTCGCTAATGTTTTGCGACGACATTTTTTCCTTTTGCGACGGCACTTTGCAGTCGCTACTAATGTTTGAAATTTCTTGAATTTTTGCGACGGCACTATTTTACCGTCGCTAAAAATGTTATTTGAGAAGGCAAAAAATGCCGTCGCTAATAGTCTTTTTTTTGGCAACGGCAAGAACACTGTTTTTGCGACGGTGTGGTGCCGTCGCAAAAAGTATTAAAAATATGAAAATTTCTATTTTTTGCGACAGTGTACTGCCGTCGCAAAAAGTATTAAAAAAATAATAAAATTTCTATTTTTTGCGACAGTTTAGTACCGTCGCAAAAAGAAAAACCTGTAACAAAATCAATAAAAATAATAAATTTTTTTGTTTTTGTGACCGTGTAGTGCCATCACAAAAAGAAAAAACGTCCTCCGATAAAATTATTAAAAATATTAAAATTTCTCCATAATAATTGCATAATAATATAAAAATTCCTATATAAAAATAACAATTTCTTCATAATAAAAATATTCTTCCATTCATAATTACACATCAACAAAATTATCCCGCTACATAATGTTCCATAATACATATATAATGTTTAAATACATGATTTTGTTCATAATTCAAAATAACATAAACCATAATTAAATGTTTTTCTCATCATTCTTCGTAGATAACAAAAACAAAAGTTAGCCAATTCTCCACAGGCATGCATTCCACAAGAAACACACTCCTACATGGGAAATATCTGAAAAATAAAAATAAAATAATTAATGACAATATATATTATGTGTTAATGTTAATTACAAAAAAACATAAAAATTTAACTACTATAGCATCAAATACAACATTTTTTTTATTAGTCATCAAATCCCACATGAAACTAGTTTGCCTAGAGTGATATCCGACTCTAACTCCCAAACTGGAAACCTAATTGGAGTCCCATCTTCTCCCACAAGTCTCTCGTGCCTAGGCGGTCGTGTGTGCCAAAGTTTTTTTTTTTTTTTTTGAAGAAATGCTAGAGATCCACAATTTTAGACTACTGGATGTAACAAGTTGACACCAATTGTACCACAATTCTGGGTCAAATTGTAGTAGTTTTTGTGGGTCTCAAACATTTTCCTTATTTTTTTTCTTCGATTTGACAACAAAAACAAAAACAAAACCCAAACTCCATTGAAGATTCAAATCCAAATCAACATACAGAGAAGTGTTGAATAACAACAAAATCCCACAAAAACATCACAATTCTCTCACTAAACATTCATACAAGGGTTGTAATTTATAAATGTGAGTGCATTATATATATATATATATATGTATATGTGTGTGTGTGTATACATATGAATCCATACATAGAAAGATAGAGATATAGACCTGAGGAACATCAATGGGTTGATTAAGTTCTCCAGGCTTAATATCCTCCAAAGGCCTTGATCTGTGGTCAGCTTCACATAACGAGATTGAACTCCCCCTTCAGCCATTCTATCTAACACTAAACAAACAGTAATTAAAAAAAAACAAGAAAGTCAAGAAAACAGAGTGCTTGTGAATCGGATTTCAAAAATCAGAGGCTTTGTTTACCTTGGAATCGAAGCAAATCTAGGGATCAGATAGACAATCGATTGTAATTTCGTGGGTGTTAGTAAATCCAAAGCATTATCTGAAGAGTAACAGACGAATTAAGTGAAAAGGGTCTCTGAATTTTAGGGGTGATTTTAATCCAATTCTAACAGTCCTAAATATTTCAATCAAGGTCCAAGGTCAGCCCTTTGGTAGTACGTATCCGCTGCGGAGGCAGCCATATCCTAACAATAAGGAACCAATAGGAAGCCCCCATATTTAAAATTCCAGATTTGGTAAAGTTGAAAATCTCAACTTCACCGTAGAATTGACCCATTGTTTGACTCGTTTGACTTATTTTAATAATTTAAATTGTTGATATTATATAACTAATTGAGAAAATTATTTATATAAAAAATCAAGTCGTTTTAATGTCGATTGCCATATTATTAGATCATTTATATTTATACGATTGGTATATTTTTAAGAATAGATCATCAATTTGTTATAACATATATGTGATTTGATCATACAATTATTTACATCTGAGCAATTTATTTTTTATATGTATATTTTTTCTCAACTTGTCATATGAGATGAACAATTTAAATCATTAATATTGTAACATAACAGTCTCACAATATATCAACTTTACCTATAAAATTGAGATCTTCAACAAAAATTTAAAAATAGGCATCAAATCTCACCCACCACTATGATAAAGCATATAGCTAAAATGACTTAAATATCCTTAAAATTACAATCACTGAAACAAATTGAGATACATAGATATAAAACAGACACACTTAAAAAACTAGAACCCAAACATGTCCTTAACTTCTACAACCATGATCCTACACCACTCATGAAACAAAAACATATACGATAAACTAAAAAAAAAAATCCCCATAATTAAAATTAAAAAAGTAAATTCTGAATCTGAGCTGATCTGAGAAAAGTGAAGAGAAAGAGAAGGGAAGGGAAGGGAAGATTATTACCAGTGTAGACACAGGTGACATAGATGAGGGATTCTCTGGGACCAGACATAGCGGCCAGTGGTGATGAGTACCAAGGTCCCCCCTTGCAACAACCATGATTGTTCTTCACTTCCTTCTCTGCAATTGACCCATGTTCCATCACCACCATAAGTTTCTTTGCAATTGACCCATGTTCCATCACCACCATGTACCATCATAAATTTTCAACCTTAGTAAATGAAAAATTAAAGAAAATTGCCTACCTTTTTCCTGTCATTGTCTAGAACAAACTTCACACCTCCATTACACAAGTTGCATACACCTATCAAAAATAAATGCCACCCAATCAAAATACTACTTTGATGCATAATGATTAATCTTTTATATCTTGCTTCCCCCAGTCCATCATATTGCACATAATAAAACACAAAATGGACGGAGCAAAATAATCAAAGATGAAAAGTTAACAAATCAAACAACCCTAAAAACAGATTTATGCATGTAATAGGCTCAACTTTATCAAACATAGAAGCATATTGATATTCCTCCTACATCCAAATGACAAAAAATACAAAGAAATAAACAATGAAAGGAAAGCAGTGAACATACATGAAGATCAAGCATCAGCACCCTCCCTTCCAGCAAAAGGATCATGAGAAAGGCCAGCATCCTGTCTGATATGGCGTTGCACCAGCCGCTGCAGATCAGCCATAACCTTCTATTCCCGCTTTGCCTTCTCCTCATAGTTAAACATTGCCAAAGCCCTCTTATCTTCCACACTATAATCCTGGTTTTCTTTCCTGATACGAATAGCATTCATCCTTGATGCCTACTACAACTCATCACATACCCCAAGGCTCTCAAATTTCTGAATATCCTCAGCTGAAAAGACCGACTTCACCTCTCCGTGGGATACGCTTTCCTTGTTGAACGTACTGAGCAATGGCATCACCTTCACCAGGCCTGAGTGCCCATCCATAGCTAATATGTCCTTCAGCCCTAGGCAATGGCATTGGTCACTCAACTCATCCGATTTCACTATCACCGACTAATTTCGATTTCCTACTTCTACGCCTAGCACTCCTGCTCTTCCTCTTCCTCCTCGACCGTGAATCATCCGAATCAGCATCTGAAACAAATTGAGACGGAGAGAGAGAGAGAGAGAGGAGAGAGAGAGAGAGAAGAGATTAGGGATTTTTGAGATTGGGGATTTTGGATCAAGAGATTAGGATTTTGGGTTTGGGTTTGGGTGGGGGAAAAACCTGAGCGGGAATGAAAAATGAGGGGAAGAGATTAGGGATTTTTGAGATTGGGGATTTTTGGGTTTGGGTGGGGGAAACCCGAGCAGAGAATAGAGGGAGGGGGGGAGCGGGAATGGAAATTTTTTTGGAATTTTTTTTTTATTTTCATTACAAATGAATATTTAAATAATAAAACGAACTCTTTTTTTTTTTTTTGCAACTGAGGATGCCGTTGTAAAAAAAAATTAATTTTTATTAAAATAATTTTTTTTTTATAGTTAATGAATTTTTCTTTTTATTTTTCATTTAGTAAGGTTGAAAATTTATTTGTTTCATATTATTTTAATGAATAAAATTTTTTTTTTATTTGGTAGAAGTAGGGATAATAAAGAGAGAGCAACAGAGAGAGAGATAGAGAGAAGAGAAATGAGCGAGAGAGAAGAGAGATAGAGAGA
>JAPPVO010003336.1:0-40900 GCA_030407325.1 Camellia japonica | reverse complement strand
TCTAAACGCCCACCGCACCACCTCTCTCTCCAAAACCCTTCTCCTACCGCCTCAAATCTGGACTCTACTGACCTCTTCTGCATAATCGAAACCCTAGCTCTGGTCGATCACCATCAGTTCCACGGCTTCCCTCCACCGATCGAAGGTTTCTCTACTTTCTAGATCTCTGGATCTCATCATCACTCAACAATCCGAACCTCTCTCTCTCTCTCTCTTCTTTCCTCTCATTTCTCTCTCTCGCCTCGCCTCTGTAACAGGTAAAGGAAGAAAAAGAAAAAATGCAAGAAAAGGAAGAAAAAGAGAGAAAAAAAAATTTGAAACCCAATCGTTTTGGGTTTCGAGCCATTGATTTCGAGCCCTCAAACAATTTTCTTTAATTTTTTAGTTATTTTTAGGGTTAAAAGCTTCTCTTTTTTTTTTTTTTACTTGGTTAAAAAGCTTTGTTTGGAATAGGTTGTTTAGCTTTTTTAACTTTTGTGGGAAAAAAAATAAAATGATTATGATTTGGATCAGTGACGAAATCAGGAAACTAAATCAGAAGGGGCACTTATTGATTACAACTTTAAATTTGTTTTTCCCATAACTAAAAATAAGAAGAAAATAATAATTTTTGAATTAATATTAAGTACAAAAACTTAAATAAATTATTACAAAAGTATTCCACATAAAATTTTACAATTAACTTCGAGTAAAATCGAAAAGAAAGTATTGCGTGTAACTAGTGTATTATAAATAATATAAAAAAGTCATATATTTAAGTCTTAAAATAAATTATATAATGGTAAGATAAATCAAATTTTTACAAAATTTGAGTAAAATATTTATATAATAGTAATATCACGTCATTATTGACATATGATATCACCAACCAATAGTAAAACACATATGAAAGGTGAACTCTCTATGCAAATATAACTAACACTCTAGTAATTTTTACATATATATATATATATATATATAGTGAGATTAATTATATTTGCATATCAATAATGATGGATATTATCTTTATAATGAGATTTTTTCACAAAGTTTTTATACATAAAAATATAATTTGTTGTAATCACTTCATTTTCAATAAAATAATAAATTTAAAAATGCCTTGACATTTTATTTTGGAAGGTTGAAAAAAAATTGATTTTTTTTTATAAAATAAGTAAAAGTCAATTTCTTTGAGCATATTTTTATTTGGAAAGATAGAAATAAATCAAATGTACAATTACCAAAGTACCCTCACTTTTTGTCATTGACCAGGCCACCAAATGTGCATGAGTGTAAAATAGGAATTTCACTATTTTCATTAATGATATGACACCATATTATAATACTTTTCACAAAAAAAATAGTTTAAAAAAAAAAAAAAAGAACAGTGAAAAAACCCAACTTATTTCCATCTATCTAAGTAGGAATGGCAACGGGCCGGGGCGAGGCCGGGGATCACCCTCCCGATCCCCGATCCCCGATGGTGAAATTTTCCCCATCCCCAGTCCCGATCCCCGACGGGGAACCTGTCACTGTCCCCATAAGGGATCGGGGATCCCCGACCTCGAAAAATTCTCCGGTCCACAAAAAAAAAAAAACCTATTACAGCAGATCAACAACACCATCAAACAATAGATCAACTCACCAATAGATCAACAACCTCATACATCAAAAACAAATCATCTATACTTACACAACAAATCAACAAAACCATCTTACACAACAAATAAAAAAAATAAAAATTACAGAGATGGTAAGATCTGGAAAATACAACTCAAAAAGATAAATCACACAGAAGGTGTTGGCAACGAAGGAAAAGGCCGCGCCGTGACGTTGACGACAAAGATGGTGTCGCTGTGATCAGCGAGGTCAGACAGATCGGCGAGGCGAGATCGGCGAGGTCGGCGAGATCGGAAGAGGGAGAGGACAGCAGATGAGCCGCCGCCGTCGACGCTGTGAGGAACACTTGCAGTAGAGAAAGAGAGAGGGAGATGGGTAGAGGCTGAGAGGAGAGGAGAGGAGAAGTGAGTGTGAGTGTGAGTGAGTGGGAGAGAGAGGCAGACTTCTGTGTGAAAGATTCTTTTTTCTCTCTACTTTTTGCACATCTTTTCGTAAAAAGTCAAAAAGTCATCCCAAACATACTAGTTTTTTTTACATCATATTTTAGCCAAAAAGCTAAAAAGTTACTAAAAAAGCCTGTTCCAAATGAGGCCTTAACTCAATGCTAGACACATATATTATATATATATATATACGGGAAATTCGGAGAATATTGGGGGGGAATTAGTCGGGGTTTATTCGGGGCGGGGCCGGGCCTGGCCGGGGGGGAAATCTATCCCCATCCCCGGCCCAAAAATCGTCGGGGATTTAATTTTCAATACCATCCCGGCACTATGGGGATAATTTTCGGGGAAAACCCACTCTTGTCAGGGTCGGGGGATCGGGTCCCCGTCGGGCCGCGTTCAAATTGCCATCTCTATATCTAAGGCCCCGTTTGAAAAGTTGACTATTTTGATAGGTTATTTTTGTAGGTTAAAATTTTTTGTATTTAGAAAGATAATTAGATTTTTTTATAATTGGATATGATATTTGTGAGAGAAAAAGTAAAATAATTATGAATTTAATGTAATATTTTATTTTATTAATTATTTTAACCATTTTATCTTTTTATGAATTTTAACTTAAAAATAATCCAAACACAACATGCCAAACACCCCCTAAATCACCGATGCTTTCATTGGTCCTTCCTAGAAAGTCAATTTGACCCTCATGTCATCAATTGTGCAATGTGTTGTTATCAATATTGAGAAATTACACGTGTGGGGACCACACGTAATAAGATATATTTTTCATATTTGTGTTATTTGTTTTTTTTGTTTTTGGTTATAAATAGTTTTCACTGAGCTAACCATTATTATTGGATTTTAATTCAATAACGTTATGATGAATATATTTATTGAAAATATATTTTAATTATCATAACAATTGTATTGATTTAATAAATCTTACTACCTATATATGTTTACTAATACCATTTATTATCATTTCTTATTTCTGATCTTATGTTATAGTGGTATGTTCTTCTACCCTATAGACTATAATAAAGATTATGAATTCAAATCTCATAGGGGGAGATTGTCGATGATCTCCTTTTCCTTTTCTCTTAGATTAATAAAATAGACTCATGTAAGCAGGGACGAAACCAGGATTCCATCGCTAGGGGGCCAGTAGGAAAGATGGCTTCTGCATGAGGGAAGGTCCGATTAAGGCATATTTTAAAAAAAAAAAAAATCTACCGTTTAAATAACTCAATTAAAAAATAATTATTACAATATTGATTAAGCTCATATCTCTTCAATGTGCTTAATATGGCTGTGTTTAGATCATAAATTTAAATAGTGACATGAAATAAAAATGTGAGAAAAATAAGTTAAAATTAACTAATATTTTATTCATATTTCTCACATTTTGTCCATTATTTTCACAAATCTTTACTTAAATTTCAGATCTAATCATAACGTAAAGAGAAAAATAAAGAGAGGAATGAAAATATAAATAGCATGGCATGAAAAAGAGGGGGCCATCTATCAAAACTGGTTTTACTTGTTATTAAATTGTACTATATCTATAAGGAATATTGCAAAGGACGGGGGGCCACAGCCACCCTTAGTCCCTTAGTTGTTCCGTCCCTGCATGTAAGTTCTAACAAGTAATAAAAATAAATAAATAAAAATTTTCATTTCACTTTGTCACAATTATATCAGTTTAATAGATTTTACTACTTATATTATTACTAATTACTAATATAATAATGACATATGAGACAATTGATAAATGTTTTATCGTAATATTATTAAAATTCAACCATTAATCACCTAATTTTTTATTTTTTTTTCAGATATGTTTTTTTATCAAATTATATAAAAATATATATAAAATGATCATGATTATAGTTCATTTTTATATAATAATGCTTTAAAATTTATTCTTATTTCAACGGATAGGTAGGCCAAAGTAATAATACATAATTTAATAAACATTTTTACATGGTTACAAAAAAAATAATAATACTTTATATATTAAAGGAGAAATTAGTGAAACATCTCAACTTTGTGTAATAGGAGAGGTCCAACATATTTTTTTTTTATTAGTTAAGGCCCCTCAACATTTTCAAAGAGTTAATTCAACTCAAAGAAATTTTGCCTGACTCAGAGAAATTTCACCCGATTTAGAAAAATTTCTGTCCCGACTAAGAGAAATTTCAAAAATTTTCTAGTACAGAGAAATTTTTCTCTGAAAATTGAAATTTCTCTGAGTCGAGAAAAAATTTCTCTAAGTCAGGAAAAATTTCTCTAAATCGAATTTTCTCTCTAAAAATATTGAAAGACCTTAACTACCATGAAAATATTATATGTCATATATCCTATAAAATTTTAACATCGGAAATCTTAAAAAAATTCTCATATTAAACAACATTTCAATATGGTTACAAAAATCTCTCTTTTTTTTTCTTTTTTTTTTTTTTTTTTTTTCTGTGTGGTGACATGGTTACAAAAATCTTACAAAATCATATAACAATATGTTCTAGGATGGTTTCTTTTGCAAAGTTTATTTTAACCTCTTTTTTTGGCTTAACTTAAAAGAGAATAAAATTAACTTTAAAAAATATATATATATATTGTTCTTCGTGCCTATAATTTTGAAGCCATGTAATTTATTGTATATGAAAAAAGGAAAATTTATAGTAACTATCTAAATTTTTTTGAAGAAAAAAAAAATTCCCTTTTTTGCCAATTGTTATGGTTAACATAATTTTTTGAAATCGAAATAAAAAATAAATAAATAAACCTAAATTTGACCTTAGTAATAATTAAATTATAACTTTTTAATTATTTCAATTAAACCCTCAATTTTTAATAGTATATTAATTATGACCATCCATTTGTATCAATTAGTTATACTTAAAGGGAGAAGGATAATTTAAACAATTTAACTATTTTTTCCTTTATTATTGTTGATAGTCACCTCCTACCCTTATCACAACCTACTACCATCACTCAATCTCTTTTTTGGTCCACCGTTACTTCCCATTTCCCAACATACTGCCACTCCTCTCTTTCTTTTCCTAGTCCATAGTCACTGTCTCTATTCGATGAAAAATGCTTTAGAGCTCGAAATTTCTGAGGCTCGAGTAGCCTGAATTCAAAACGATGTCATTTTGGATTTTTTCCCCCCCTCCCCTTATTTTATATCTAAAACAGAGGGAAGAAAGAAGAGAGAGAGAGAGCTCCACCCATCACCGGCGTCCGCCATCCTCTGTGTGTATACACAGATAGATCTGTGTATGTATACACAGATCTATATATATATATATCTCTCTCTCTCTGTGTATCTATCTATCTCTCTCTCTCTCCTTGTTCCCCGATCTGTATAGATCTGTGTATGTATAGATCTCTCTCTGTGTGTTCTGTTTATCTCTATCTCTCTCTCTCTCTCTCTTCTCTCTCTCTGATTTTGATTTTGATTTTGGGTGTTATGGTGGTGGAGCAAAAAATACAGAAGAAAAGAAGAACCAACAAAGCACAAGCACAGATCTTGTTTGATTTTTTTTTTTTTTTTCTCTCTCTCTACTCTATCTTTTTTTTTTTTTTTTTTTTGATTTTGAGTTATGGAAGAAAAAAAAACAGAGGAAGAACAGATGCAGTAAACCAGAGGAAGAAGAAAGGGGAAAAAAAAAAGAAGGTGCCAAAATGATGCCTTGAAGGATTCGAGCTACCTAGCGGGACTGCTATTTGATACCACATATAAAAAATAAAAAATAAAAAGAGATTCAATTGTTTAAATTGCCCGTGTTCTGTCAGTTATAAATAACAGATGGTTAGAATTATAATATTTAAAAAATCAAGGGTTTAAATTGAAATATTACAAAATTAGGATTTAATTTGTTATCTAAAGTCAAACTTCAATTATATATTTTTTAAAAAAATATAGATTAAAAACTCTAGATGGAATGTCAACTTAAGCTTAATAACATAATTACAAATCAACTCGTATACATTGCCTGCATTCTCCCCAAAAAAAAAAAATAAATAAAAGTTATCAAACTTTTTTTTCAAAATGTAACGCCCTCAAAAATAAACCCATAATACATAATATTAACATGCGGAATTATAAGGAAATAAAGTATCTTATTCCATTCATCAGAGTACCATGAAATAAAAACATCATAATAAATGCCCCATGGGCTTACATCTTGCCAAGCCAACACTTGGACACAATTCCATGAGTTCTAACTCAAAAACAAATAAAGCCCTAGGCTTGAAAGTTTACAAGTTGTTCAAATAAAACAAATAAAATAAAGCAAGTCTTCGAGTCCAAATCCTCACAAGCTAAGTCCTTGGAGGTAGTGAACCACCTGAACCTGAAAATGAAGTTCCCATATAGGGTGAGCCACAGCCCAGTAGAAAAATACTAAACCAAGCATAAGAATTAACTAAAGCATTAGCATTCGATACATGGTTAACACAAGATAATCAATTTCCAATTTCATGACACGAATGTCTATATTGTCTATGACATATTGTCTATGACACCTTTCACTTTCCAATATTTATTCAACTTTCCAATTATATCATTATGGCTCAGAACCTGGCCAACTATAATAGTGATCCAGATGTCACAAAAAAAAATAATGAGACTAAAGCTCAAACCACAACACTTCCATACTTCCAACTGATACACATTATAATGATGTATCATATCAACAACAAAAATAGCAATATTGCTATTATCAATAAGCACACATATGAGTGATGCTACTGGAGTCCATCCCCTATCTCCTCCCAACAAATCCGGTTTAGAGGTACATCCCCTATCCCGTAAGGTGGATTCATCCCTATCTTCTCCAAACAACATGCATATGCAATGAAACACACAATTGCCATATACAACACATAATCAATACAAGTAATGTTCTGTATTAATTCAACAGTCAACATAAGTGACTTAATTCCAGTTATACCTAAGCCACATGCAAGGTCTACAACAATCACGACTATCCTCCACCGATAGCCCAAAACAGTTATTTCTAAACAAGAAATAAATACAACAATGAATGTAAAATCAACATTCTCATAGGTAAGTATTTAAACTACCCAACTATATCATTAATCTCATAATTTCCCCAACTTCATGAATTAAACCCAATTCCACATTTTTCCCTTAAATTAATTATACAAATTAATCTAAGCCAAAACCCTAAGGTTTCTCCCAAATTACCAAACTACCCCCACATACCAAAATACCAACACTTAGGATTAAAGCGTATAAATGGAGTAGGAAATCCCTACCTCGAAGAAATAACTCAAAAAGGAGAAGATGAAGATGATGCCCAAACTTGAAAGTGCTCCAAACCAACATTGCTCAGATTAAATGAAAGCCCTCACTCTCCTCTATCTTATTTGTAAAGCAACTAGGGTAAAAACACACCCTAACTAGATCAAACCTAGGAGAGAAGGTGAGTTGGGAGAGAGAAAACTCGTAACTAGGGTTTCTGGATCAAAAAGTTGTAAAAAAAATGATTTAAAACTGTTGCTGCGTATTTAAACTGGACAGGCTCGCTCGAGCGAAGACATGGTCGCTCGAGCGACCAGACACAAAAATCCACGCTCGAGCGAAGAAAAGCTCGCTCGAGCCAAAAACTCGATGCTTCAGGTCTGCAACCCAGAAGCTCGCTCGAGCGACGAAATGCTCGCTCGAGCGACGAACTCGACATACAACCTCGCTCGCTCGAGCGAAGAAATGCTCGCTCGAGCCAAGAAACACATCTCTCAGGTCCTAAGCCAGACGCAGACTCTCGCTCGAGCGACCAAACCCTGGCTCGAGCGAAGAACAAAAACAGCGCTCGCTCGAGCGACCACTCCTCGCTCGAGCGAAGGTCCAAAAACTCTGGACAGCAACACTTGGTTTCCAACCCAACCAACTGTAACAACCTGCCCAACTCAACCCATAACTCAAAATAAAGAATTAAAGGACAACAACAACAATACACAATGCCTGGATCCACGAACTTAAGTCCGGATACAACAATCTAAAGGAAAAGACCGGGGTCGCTATAACCTCCCTCCCCCCCTTAAAGAATTTCGTCCCCGAATTAAGTATGAATTTGTAAAAACAGTTTTTTCTCAATTCCCAATGATATTATAAAACAATAAACAACACTTGACCCAATACCGGTCACTTCATCTCTTATCAAGAGGCATCTCACAATATGTATAAATCAACATATATTCAACTTGCATCAATATTATGCATTATTCCTTTCAATGTTAACAATTTCCATATCATTATTCAAGTTCATGATATAAACAGCACATTCAATATATAAATGTTATACTCCACTTCCATAAAAAGGCAAGTTCAAATGTTAACATTAAACCAAACATTCTCAATGTTTTCCAACTTAAGACATATATAAAATTCTCAAGTTCCACAATATTATATAATCTAAATACAAGATTACAAATCAATAAACATATCCGGATATTTCTCGCGGACTTCCAACTCACGTTCCCAAGTGGCCTCCTCCACTCCGTGATGCTTCCACAAAACCTTCACCAAAGGGATGGTTTTGCCTCGCAAAACTTGATCCCGTCTATCCAAGACTCGAATCGGTCTCTCCTCATACGAGACATCCTCCTCAACCACTAAATCAGTCCAATCCAACACATGTGATGGATCTGGCTCATACTTCCGAAGCATACTCACATAAAACACATCATGAACTCCGGATAACTGCGGTGGCAAAGCTAAACGATAAGCAGCCTCGCCAATCCTCTCAAGGATCTCAAAAGGCCCAATAAACCGAGGGGACAACTTCCCGCTCTTCCCAAACCTCATCAAGCCTCGTTTGGGTGATATCTTCAGAAAGACATGATCACCCACCTCTCGAACCTAAAGGTCTCCTCCTACGGTCGGCATAAGATTTCTGACGACTCTGTGCTGTAACAAGCCTCTTACGGATAAGCTCAACTTTTTCCGTTGTTTCCCTCACCAACTCCGGACCCAACAGAGGTGCATCACCCACCTCGGCCCAACAAACGGAGATCTACACGGTCGGCCATACAAGGCCTCAAACGGTGCCATACCAATACTAGACTGGAAACTGTTGTTGTAGGCAAACTCCACCAAACAAAGTGCTCTCCCACGACCCCTCTCACACACGAACCCACGAAGAACAAACACTCCATCATCAAGGATCTGCAAAGCCTCGATGCTGACCGTGCACTGAGGGTAAGCCGTGCTAAAGTCAAATTAGTGCTAAAAGCACTCTGCAAACTCTGCACAACCTAGCAGTGAAAAAGGATCTCTATCTGAGACGATCGTCACTGGGACCCGCGCAACTCACTATGTCCCGGATATATAAGTCGGCAAGATGATCTACCGAATCTCTAACACGCATAGGAATGAAGTGCGCTGACTTCGTCAACCGATCTACAACCACCCAATAGCATCACTACCCCCTACCGCGCTGAGTCCTCGGAGACCCACAACGAAGTCCATAGTGACATGCTCCCACTTCCACTCGGCAATAGGCAAGGGTTGCAACAAACCCGCTGGCCTCTGATGCTCGGCCTTCACTTGCTGACAAGTAAGGCACCTAGATACGAAAGCTGCCACATCTCTCTTCATACCCCGCCACAAAACTGGCGGCCCAAATCCTGATACATCTTAGTACCTCCCGGATGCACCGCAAGGCGCGAATGATGAAACTCTCGGAGTACCTCCTCTCGGCAAGACTCCGGCACAAACAGACGGTCTCGGTATCTCACACTCAGGTCGGGATACACCGTCAAACCCTTCTCACCTTCCCAATGGAAATCTTTTCTCGGAGAGATTCTACCTCAAGATCACCCCTCTGAGCCTCTAACACTCGAGTCACAAGTGTAGGCTGTGCAACAACAGAAAACAAGGCCGCAGCCTCTACGGATTCGCCCAGATGCAAATCAAACTCCCCAACTGCACCCAGCATCTCCCACTCCCGGATGGCTATACTAGCTAAGTCACCAACAGATTTCCTACTAAGGGCATCGGCCACAACATTGGCCTTCCCCGGATGATAGTGCAACTCGAAGTCATAATCCTCAATGAACTCCATCCACCTCCTCTGCCTCAAATTCAAGTCTTTCTGTGTAAACAGATATTTCAGACTCTTATGATCCGAGAATACCTCGAACCTCTCACCATAAAGATAATGCCTCCAAATCTTCAAGGCAAAAATCACAGCTGCTAATTCTAAATCATGCGTAGGGTAATTCTTCTCATGAATTTTCAACTGACGTGAGCCATAGGCGACCACTTTCCCCTCTTGCATCAACACACAACCCAGACCCTCTCGTGAGGCATCACAATAGAGACTGCATAACCCAACCCTCTCTCCGAAATAATCAAGACTGGAGCGGTGGTCAGTCTAACCTTCAACTCCTGAAACGACTTTTCACAAGTCTCACTCCATACAAATTTGACTCCCTTCCGAGTCAATCTAGTCAACGGTGAAGCTAACCTGGAGAAATCTTTCACAATCGACGGTAATACCCAGCTAATCCCAGAAAACTGCGGATCTCAAACACACTCTTAGGCTGTGCCCAATCTTGCACTGCCTCAGTCTTGGATGTATCAACAGACACCCCTTCCCCAGAAACTACATGGCCTAAGAACTTCACCTCTTCTAGCCAGAACTCACACTTCCCGAACTTAGCATAAAGCTTATGGGCTCTAAGTAACTCTAGCACCACTCTCAAGTGTGCCTCGTGCTCCTCTCTCGAAGGTGAATAAATCAAAATGTCGTCCACGGACGACCACAAAACAATCTAGATCCGGAAGATCCGGTTCAAGATCTCATCAAATCCATAACACTGCCGGTGCATTGGTGAGCCCCAAATGGCATCACCAGGACTCTAATGACCATACCGCGTACGGAATGCCGTCTTAGGAATATCCTCCTCCCTGACTCTCAACTGATGATAACCCGATCTCATCTATCTTAGAGAAACAACGGGAACCCTTCAACTGGTCAAACAAATCATCAATACGGGGCATAGGATACTTATTCTTAACCGTAGCCCGATTCAATTTCCTGTAATCAATACACAATCTCAAAGCACCACCCTTCTTCTTAGCAAAGAGGGCCGGTGCTCCCCACGGCGAAACACTAGGACGGATATAGCCCTTATCTAACAACTCCTGGAGTTGAACCTTCAACTCAACTACTCTCGGCTGGGGCAAAACGGTAAGGTGCCATAGAATCGGCGCCGTGCCGGGCACTAAATCAATAGAGAACTCAATCTCTCGCTGAGGTGGCAAACTAACAAGATCCTCGGGAAAAACGTCCGAATACTCACAAACCACCCTCGGCAACACAATCTGGGTCCCATCACCCTCACTAATCGAAAGACTAGCAAGTAGACCACTAAGCTCACTCCGCCCCGCGCGGATCATACTCCGGTGGCAAAACACTACCACCCGTCCCCCAGAAAACGAAAACACTCCCCGTTCACGGTACAACAAGTGACCCTCTGACGGTAGCAATCAATAACTGCTCGTATGACGATAACCAGTCCATACCCAAAATAACATCAAAGCCCTTCATGGGCATAACACAAAGAAAAGGGATTCTATGATCATCGACCTCTATATCACAACCCCTAACACCTTGTTTCAAAATCAATCACCCCAAGAGGTGACACTACACAAATAGGAGACGCTAACTGTGCTAACTCCAACTCAAAACAGATGCAAATGCAGCAGACACAAAGGAATGAGATGCACCCGTATCGATCAAAACACTAGCAACCGAATTGCAAAACAAGAAGGTACCTCTCACAACAGATGGAGCTGGTACAGGGTCCTGCGCGGTAACAGCATACACGCGCCCAGACGACCTCTGATCAACCTGCTCACCCCTCGGAGCATAAGACTGCTGCACAGACTGGGACGAAGAAGCCCCTTGATTGG
Organism: Camellia japonica; assembly: GCA_030407325.1. NCBI lineage: Eukaryota > Viridiplantae > Streptophyta > Magnoliopsida > Ericales > Theaceae > Camellia > Camellia japonica. The sequence goes on along the minus strand of JAPPVO010003336.1, from coordinate 28,909 downwards.
CCCTCGAGGCCTGAACTGACTGAGCAGGCAGCTGACTCTGAGTCTGCCTCGAACCAGATGCACCAGATGTGCCACCCAACTGTGGGCAAAACCTCTTCATGTGCCCCGGCTGACCGCACTGAAAACAAGAGAGCGGCTGGCCTCTACCCTGACTCTGGCTCTGAGATCGAGCCGAAGAAGATGCTGCTCTCTGAACTCCCCTCCCCTCTGAGGACAAACTGGAGACTTGTGACCCAGCTGGCCACACTTGAAACAGGTAATGTCTCCCTGACTGCCTTTCCCAGAACTAGCACTCGGCACTGGAAAAGTGGATCTGGAAAACTACTCTGAGGCTGCTGAGGAGTGAAACCTCTCTGCCTCCTGCCATCACTCTGGCCATCCTGACTCCTCTTGGAGCTTTCTTTCTGCTTTCCCCCTCTTCCTGCATCATAGTCTCGGTATGGGCTGCTGCATCAACCAATCGCCCAAAATCCCTAATCATAGATCCGACAACTCTCAGCATGAGGCCACGCCTCAACTTCTTCTCAAACTCAATGCAACGGCGTTCCTCAGTCGCCACCAACTCAGGTGCAAACCTGGACAAACTAGTGAATGCAGCCTCAAACTCGGCCACTGATAAACTGTTCTGCTCAAGATGCGGAACTGATCTCTCAACTTCTCCTGAACAGCTGGAGACAGGTACTTCTCCTGAAAAGCATCAACAAAAGCCTTCCAAGTACCTCCAATACGACCTTTGGTGAACTTCCACCACTGACCCCGCATCCCCTTAAGCTGGAAAGATGCCAAGGTCACCTTCAGTACCTCGTCTTCGATGCCTAGCATCTCAAACGTTTTCGTTGTCTGTTCGAGCCATTCATCTGCCTTAAGCGGCTCGCTAGGATCACCTAAAAATTCGTCCGGGTGAGACCGGAAGAATTCCCTCTTCAGAAAAGAAGGTCCTGTATCTGCAGCAACAACAGCCTGGGCTGGATTCGCAGCCCTCAGAATGTCAACTGACGCCTGAAATGCCCCTGCTATCCCTTGGGCCAAAGCGCCCATAAACTGCTGTCCTACTGGCTCGGCCACATTGGCCTGGCCAACACCCTCCTGAACTGCCGGAATTCCTCCGGTATAGGCACTTCCTGCCTGGCCTGCCTACCACGCCTACCACGACCTCGTCCTCGTCCTGACATCCTAATAAAGGAAATAAAGACGTTAGCACTCTAAATAATGTGCCAAACTATAACACTCACGTCCTAATACATTGAAACAACAATAATCACACCACGTAAGCACATAATCACATAAGCACCTACGAATTTCATTCCTGGATAATGATAGTCCCGAGGCGCCACTAAAGTTCCGGTTGGAAACAACATTGATCAAGTGCCTTTCCAACAAGACTTTCAGAGACTCAAGGATCCAATCAACATCCTAGGAACTACATTCCATACCCACATAATCACATAAACATGTTATCATATAAGCATGTTCATTACACTAAGTCTCTATCAAACGAGACGAACCCATTGTGATACTAATCACTTCCCACGTACCCAAGGTATTCGAACCCGGTACGCTCTGATACCAAGTTGTAACGCCCTCAAAAATAAACCCATAATACATAATATTAACATGCGGAATTATAAGGAATAAAGTATCTTATTCCATTCATCAGAGTACCATGAAATAAAAACATCATAATAAATGCCCATGGGCTTACATCTTGCCAAGCCAACACTTGGACACAATTCCATGAGTTCTAACTCAAAAACAAATAAAGCCCTAGGCTTGAAAGTTTACAAGTTGTTCAAATAAAACAAATAAAATAAAGCAAGTCTTCGAGTCCAAATCCTCACAAGCTAAGTCCTTGGAGGTAGTGAACCACCTGAACCTGAAAATGAAGTTCCCATATAGGGTGAGCCACAGCCCAGTAGAAAAATACTAAACCAAGCATAAGAATTAACTAAAGCATTAGCATTCGATACATGGTTAACACAAGATAATCAATTTCCAATTTCATGACACGAATGTCTATATTGTCTATGACATATTGTCTATGACACCTTTCACTTTCAATATTTATTCAACTTTCCAATTATATCATTATGGCTCAGAACCTGCCAACTATAATAGTGATCCAGATGTCACAAAAAAAATAAATGAGACTAAAGCTCAAACCCCAACACTTCCATACTTCCAACTGATACACATTATAATGATGTATCATATCAACAACAAATAGCAATATTGCTATTATCAATAAGCACACATATGAGTGATGCTACTGGAGTCCATCCCCTATCTCCTCCCAACAAATCCGGTTTAGAGGTACATCCCCTAAACCGTGGAGTTCATCCCCTATCTTCTCCAAACAACATGCATATGCAATGAAACACACAATTGCCATATACAACACATAATCAATACAAGTAATGTTCTGTATTAATTCAACAGTCAACATAAGTGACTTAATTCCAGTTATACCTAAGCCACATGCAAGGTCTACAACAATCACGACTATCCTCCACCGATAGCCCCAAACAGTTATTTCTAAACAAGAAATATATACAACAATGAATGTAAAATCAACATTCTCATAGGTAAGTGTTTAAACTACCCAACTATATCATTAATCTCATAATTTCCCCAACTTCATGAATTAAACCCAATTCCCCATTTTTCCCTTAAATTAATTATACAAATTAATCTAAGCCAAAACCCTAAGGTTTCTCCCAAAATTACCAAACTACCCCCACATACCAAAATACCAACACTTAGGATTAAAGCGTATAAATGGAGTAGGAAATCCCTACCTCGAAGAAATAACTCAAAAAGGAGAAGATGAGATGATGCCCAAAACTTGAAAGTGCTCCAAACCAACAATTGCTCAGATTAAATGAAAGCCCTCACTCTCCTCTATCTTATTTGTAAAGCAACTAGGGTAAAAACACACCCTAACTAGATCAAACCTAGGAGAGAAGGTGAGTTGGGAGAGAGAAAACTCGTAACTAGGGTTTCTGGATCAAAAAGTTGTAAAAAAAATGATTTAAAACTGTTGCTGCGTATTTAAACTGGACAGGCTCGCTCGAGCGAAGACATGGTCGCTCGAGCGACCAGACACAAAAATCCACGCTCGAGCGAAGAAAAGCTCGCTCGAGCCAAAAACTCGATGCTTCAGGTCTGCAACCCAGAAGCTCGCTCGAGCGATAAATGCTCGCTCGAGCGACGAACTCGAAAACATACACCTCGCTCGCTCGAGCGAAGAAATGCTCGCTCGAGCCAGAACACATCTCTCAGGTCCTAAGCCCAGACGCAGACTCTCGCTCGAGCGACCAAACCCTGGCTCGAGCGAAGAACAAAAACAGCAGCTCGCTCGAGCGACCAACTCCTCGCTCGAGCGAAGGTCCAAAAACTCTGGACAGCAACACTTGGTTTCCAACAACCAACCAACCTGTAACAAACCTGCCCAACTCAACCCATAACTCAAAATAAGAATTAAAGGACAACAACAACAATACACAATGCGGATCCACGGACTTAAGTCCGGATACAACAATCTAAAGGAAAAGACCGGGGTCGCTATAAAAAAAGTAATATAAATATTATAGTCCTATGCTAATAAGCAATCATGTTTTAGGCTTTCGTTTGGAAAGAAGGATTGATTGGGTTTGGAGCTATTTTAACCATAAAATATAAAATAAGTTTTTTAACCTAATAAGATAAAACATCACATCCAACTCATAATTATTACATTTTTTCTCTCACAAAAAGCCAAAAAACCAACCCACTTCCCAAATGAACCCTTAAAAAAAGTATTTCTATTTATTTTCAGAATTAAGTCGTGTGAAATTGTTATTTTAGGAATTATTCATGAATGAATTAAGAAAAATTATGTTTGTTTCATGCCTACCGGACTAGCAATAGAAGGCATTAGTTTATTGTTTGTTTTTGCCATCTATAGATGGATTTAGCTATGTAAAATTTCACAAATATCCTTGTTTCATGCCTATTGGTCTAGCAATACAAGGCAATAATTTATTGTTTGTTTTGCCATCTATGGATGGGATTAGCCATATATATGGTTTGTTTTGCCATCTATGGATGCGATTAGTTATATAAAATTTCACAAATACCTTTATTGCAAATCTACCCAACAAAAAAATTGCAAATGACTTATTAAATACATTGATTGTATTTTTTATCTATGTTTTTTTAGGATAAATTATAAACAAACCTTTTGAGATTTGCTTAAAATACGAATTACTCTATGTGATTCTAGAAAATTACATCTCATTCTTTGAAATTTCTAATTTCATAATAAATAGCCCATTTCATTGATAAATTTATTAATGCATTAATATCAAAATTTCAGCACAACAACAGTGATAATTAAATATACATTCAGTGATAAAATCACAGAGTGATTTATAAAAATAAAAATAAAAATAAATGTCATTCACTCATTCACACTTCTGCTCATTTGTTCACAAGTCACTCTCATCCTACATATATATACACAACCAACAACTAATAAATTTATCACGAAAATATAAATTTACAACACATATGCTTTTAAAAATAAAGAGAGAGAGAGAGAGAGAGAGAGGGGGGGAGCTGGGGACAGGCCGAGGCCGAGGCTGGGGTTGGAGAACGTATCACCGTCCCCAGCCTGAAATGTTTCGGGGATTCATTTTCAAATATCATCCCCGGCCTGTTGAGGGTATTTTTCGGGAAAAAATCGTTCCAATCAGGGTTGGGGGGCTAGGTCCCCATTAGGCCTAGTTCAAATTGTCATCCCTACCTCTCATAGCCACTCTCAACCGTCCACGATATCTTTTCACTACCTCTGGCTCTTCCTTTCCTCATTTCGCCTCATGTGTCCCTTCACCTCTTTTAGCCCCTCATTGTCAATTCTATGGTCATGTTTGTTTGGCTCCATAGGTAAGGTGATTGGACTATCAATCCTGTGGGCCCTACATAGCCTATGTTTGGTTGAAAAAAAATAGAAAGAGACTAGTAGTCCCCTAAGATTATGAATACTTTCACATAGTGAGATTAACTTTCCTAGGAAGGTTGTGATTGGTAATCCAATCCCATGGGATTAGGTGTCAAAAGACAATTTTGCCCTTACATTACAAAACCAACAAAGCTAATTATTATACAATGAGGGTTTACGTAATTTTATAGGTCTAATCTTAACATACTAATACCATCACACTAGTATACAAACAAACACTCTTTATCATACATCTCCAAACTAATACTACCATATTAATAATCTCATTACTCAATTCTACCGTACTCATAATCTCATCTAACCTAATTTTCCAAACAAACAAGGCCTATAGCATTTAGTTTTGTGATCTTCAGTAAGCAATGAGAACTTAAGAAGGGGAATCAAAGGGAAATGATGGAGTAACAATTGCACTTAGGTGGTCACTAATGAAGAATGGTTGTTAGGAATGAGGGTCACTCCAAATAAAGGTGGGGGTTGGGTTTTGGCAAGGGTGGGGTACAAATAAGAAGGAATTATAATTAAGGGGTGATTGTACAAAATAATTATCAATTTATAAAAAAATCTTAAGATTTTAATTATTAATGTACATAAACTATATCATTGATCTAAAATTATTTTTATAAATTTATACTAAATAGTAATTGTTCCTACAAATAAAATGGTATGATGGGAGTTCAAAGCAAGAAAAAAAAAATAGTAAAATGCATTTTTATAGATGAAATTTCAAAGAAGTATGGCTTAAAAAACAAGAGAAAAAAAATTATTATGACTCTTGTAAAATATGTTAAATAAGAGTAATATTATATTAATTATGTTTATACTTATGATTAATAATTTTTTTATTAAAAATATAATTAAATATTATGATTTGTTTTAGAAATAGGCTAAAAGTTGACTTTTTAATTTTTATAATTTTTTAAAATATATATATATAAAACAATAGAGAGATAATACGACTTTTTTTGGGGGGGGGGGTAAGTAAGTCACAAATTAAAGACAATGAAATTTACAAGTTTATAAGGGACATATCCCAAGCACACCCAACTACAAATAAATAAACGATTACATAACAAACATAAACTACCATTGCACCCCCCTAAGACAAGAGGAGAATTACAAAAGCAACAGAAAACAAAATAACCCAATTTTGCCTATATATCCTTTTTGTCCCGAAGTAACCCCTACCATCAGAGGTAATAGATAAAAACTTGGGGTGGATATATGGGCAAAGATACAAATAGAGACAACAAAGCTTATAAACATAACAGACATACTCACAAAGCAACAACCTTCAAGCCAAATAAAAAATGATAACCAACCCCACATGCCACCAGTCTCTATTGCAGATAAACACATGAAATCCAATAAGCATTCGACTCCTCACTGCCGTGACATCCTAGCCACTAACCAAAGCCGTGACGGAGGAAAAAATCTACCCCACGAGAAATCCCAACAGAGTCACATGAAGCTAGCACGATCAGTAACCATAATCAACGGTCTTGGGAAGTAGCGAAAAACGATAGCCCCACAGCAACAAACCAATGTATAGCCAAAAATTAGCATGCGAGCAATCACCACATCTCCCAATCCCTTCCATGGTAGATCACAAGCCTCAAACTCCACGACAGTGTGCCATTCACTCCATGTATGGTGTGGCAATACGATTAAGTATGATGGGTCACATGAAGACAAGAAGCAATCAGAAAACCGGTAACTAACCTCTCGCTCATCTCCTAGTCTCTAACTCAACTAGTCATCAAACCACTATTCCCCATAGCAATGACTCCTCAATCACTCTTGGCAGAGATGGCTCAAAACTAACCTCATATCAAGTCATATGAGGATCACACAATCAATCAACATAAGAAGATCGACTATAAATGGTTTGCTATATTGTGGCCAAGTAGAAATTTATAGGCTCACAAATCATATAAATATATGCAATATGTCCAAAAAAAAAATCAATAAGCCCAAATAAATAAATAAAATAGCCCACAAAGGGCCACTGTAACAAAACATCATTATAAATTTTTTGCTCCCGCATGGATGAAAAAAGAAACCCAGTCAGCTTACCACCAAGTCCATTTACCACCAACTTAAAAAATTATCAAAATAATTTTTAATCGAATTGCCATAGGCGAACCCTTATGTGAATAAAAATTAAAAAAAAAATTATTATATTTTCAAAATTAAGAGAGTAAAGTGTAGTTTAATGTAAAGTAATTTGTGTTGGAAAATTTGGTTTTTATAGGCTTATTTTGTGCCAACTTTGAACCCAAAATTAAATGGGGTCCACACGTCTTTTGAGGTGAGTCCAAAGAGGTAACGTGTTTCTTGTTGCATAGCAAGTCACACGGTGAAGACGATTCGCCAAAACCATTTATGAGTGAATGGAAACTTGGCGTCGCTTTCGGGTTCATGGAATAGACATTTAAAGAATTAGATGTGGGTTTTCTTTAAAATGGGTTGTCCCACATTGAATGTTTAAGAGAGCTTTTGTGAGTATATAAGCTCTAAGTGTACAACCTTGGGTTAGGCCCCAAAGGGCACCCCAAGTTTGTAGAAGGGAAGAGTTATGGACAAAGTGAACCTTAGCCCAAACCACCACACACGAGCCATCGTCGTCCGTCTATCCGTCCGGCCGAGCCAAGCACAGTTGTGGGTCAAATTGGTTCTAACATTAATTTTTTGGACAAAACTTATTTGAATTTTTCCAAAAAAAATTTGCAGGAAATTATTTGTATTTCAAATTAAATTTGAATTCAAATTTTGTGTCCAAAAATTGTGGCTCTTTCAGATTAATTCCACAACAGATTAAACAGTCCAAACAGGTCTTAAATCTGTTGCACCCGGACGGATTCAAACTACCCAGAACAGATTTAACTGTTGTACAGTTATCTGTTGAAACTGCCAGATCTATTTGAAATTCAAACTGTATCTGTACAGTTTGAATTTGCATCTGTTCACTTCTATTTTGTACCTTTTCGGGTCTGTTTGTTTACCTTTAAATAGAGGCTATTTCCAGCAGTCTTTGACATCGAAAAATTCATTACTTTCCTTCTACTTTTGGTTTCTTACATAATATATTCATCATATTATTTTAGGGAAATTTTAAACAGAGTATAGAACACAAGATTTTTGTTCACTGTACAAATTATTTGGAGTGCTACTGTAATTTGTGAAGATCATTGTATCCTGGGAGATAGACGCCATTTTTCCATAAGCATCGTAGCGGGGCGAATCTGTTTTAAGGACAAAGTGTCACACACTTGACTTAATCTTTAAATATTTATTCGGTTCAGTAAAATAAATTCAATACGTAATTTATTTGAGGGGAATTGACCCATAAATCCTAAAAGGTGGGATTGTAATCTAATCAGTCCCATATTTAATTTTGTATACCCAAATGTCCCATTATTTGGGGGTGGACAGTTTTGCCCATGAACTTACTGTTTTGGGTTTGGTGATATTATGTTTGAATGATGTGGGTGTATGTAACGTTTGGGAAAAACTTACTATAGCTTTTTTATGATGTGGGTGTATGTAACGTTTGGGAAAAGTACATTTGTGATGTGGGTGTATGTAACGTTTGGAAAAAGCTTACTATAGTTTTTTTATGATGTGGGTGTATGTAACGTTTAGGAAAAGCTTACTATAGCTTTTTTTTGGGTTTAATAGTGTATATAGGGGTGTCTACGTTGTTTGAATGATGTGGGTGTATGTAACATTTGGGAAAAACTTACTATAGCTTTTTTATGATGTGGGTGTATGTAACGTTTGAGAAAAGCTTACTATAACTTTTTTTGGGTTTAATAGTGTATGTAGAGGTGTCCACGTTGCTTGAATGATGTGGGTTTATATAACGTTTAAAAAAAACTTATTATAGCTTTTTTATGATGTGGGTTATGTAACGTTTGGGAAAAGCTTACTATAACTTTTTTGGGTTTAGTATTGTATGTAGGGGTGTCCATATTATTTATGACCCACACGTTTTAACCACAAAAAAAAAAGGATACATTAGTCAGAAAAACCATTCCATAATTAGATAATGGGATCCTTCGGATCATATTATCAAAAAAAATAGGACTTAGATGTCTATTCATTTTAAAATGGGACTTAGTAGACTACAACTCTCCAAAATGGGAGTTTCCAATAATTTTTCCTTTATTTTATTTATTTGATTTATTTCAGTTTATTTACTATACACAGAAGATTGTTCCAATAATTTGCAATCTTTTTCGTAAGAAGAATCCGTAACCGTTAAAAAAAGTAAGGGGTTGTTTGAGATAATCTAAATAAGTGCATTTTTTGTCTTTTTACGAAAAGATGTACAGAAAAATAGAGAGGTGATGTGATGAAAAAAAGATAAAAAGATAAAAAGTGTGTACTTATTTTAGGTAGGCAAACTTAGCCTAAATAATGAAAATTGTGTGGTCCCACGGTAACTTTTGTTTGTTTATTTGTTTGTTTGTTTGTTTTTTTTTTTTTTCTTCTTCTTCTTATGTGAATAGCTACAGTAATGTTTAGAGAAGAGTAGGAAAAAGCGTGTGGACCCACACCTCTTCTGCACATGCTGCTTGTCACCTCAAGAAAACGCTGCCCACGCCGCCTGCTCGAACCGAATATCTACGTACCGAAGCAAAATCCTCTGCTTCATCTTTTTCCTTAATTTTTTACTTTAAGATTTGGACTCACTTTTAAATATAATTTGGATTATTCGAGCCGTTTATATTTTAAAATCTATTAAATATATCATACTTGTAAAAAATTAAATTAATAGAATGTTAGAAACTATGAGTTTAGATCATCGAATTACAAATTATTTTTTAAAAAATTTAATAAACAGTTTTCTGAACACATGCTCTCTAATATCCGATCAACTTAATTTTTTATAAGTATGAATACTCAACAAATCTTAAAATATAAACAGTTTGAATCATCAAAATTAGATCTAAACATGAACCCAATAACCTAATAAATAAGAGAGTTAACGAGAGAAATGAAAAAGCGGATCTTGATTCGTATGTACCTCCGGACCTATGACCTATTACGAGTGGTGATTTAGAGAATTAAATTTGAAATTTTAAAAACACCACTAATGCGGTGGCAATGTAAAAAAAAAATAAAACAAAAATAAAACAAAGGCCAAACTATACAAAAACAAAATAAATGTCAAACTATCATATCAGTAATGGGGTTCATATGATGCCACGTTATTAGTGGTGCATAAATAATACTAAGATATGAAGTATTTTTCCACCTACTACATGGGCACATGATATTAATGGGAATAAAAACAAAGTATATTCCCATGCACACTGATGGGTCAATCGCAATATGATTTTATAAACAAAGGTTTGAATGAATATTGATAAAGTTAGCTAAATTATCACGCTAGAAAAGTTAAAAGAAAAATATTTGAGATAGTTATGCTGGTTTGCTTTTAAGAGAGTAATTTTAGAGAAGAGATTTTAAAATTTTGTTTAGGGATCGTTTGACTAAAGATTTTTGACTAAAAAAATACAAAAAGATAAAATTAGCTATATAAGTCAATAAAATAAAATGTCATATCTAAACTATAATCATTACATTTTTTCTCTCACAAAATTTTTAAAAAAAAATTCAAAAAAGCCAAACCAAACAAGGCTAAAAAGCCAGGTTAAAAAAATCCCAACACAAAAAAGCTAACTAAAAAAGCCAATGCCAAACGAAGTTTAGTGATTTTGGAAAAAAAATTTTCAAAAATCACTCTCTCTCCTATACATCAATCAATCACTTCTTCTTCTTTTTTCCTTTCTCTTTGTCAATCACTTTTTCTCTTACATACATCTACAACAAAATATCAAATAACCAAAAAAATTTCTAAACACTCTCTCCGAAACCAAACCAAACACACTTTTAGATTTTGTTTGGCAATATAATATTTTAATTAAAAAATTATTAAAAAAATTAAAAAGTTAATAATTTTTATTAAATGTTAAAATTTATATTTTTTTCTTCTTTTTACACATCTTTTTATCAAAAATTTAAAAGTCATTTCAAACATACTAATTTTTTCTACTTCATATTTTAGCTAAAAAATCAAAAAGTTATCAAAATAGCATTCTCCCAAACAAGGCCTTAATATATTACTATTGAGAAAATTAGCCAAAAATTTTTTCTAGTAATTGTCTAATATAATAACTCCGGTGGATATTTTTTATTAATGAGATGTACACATTTTGTAAAATAGTTTAGTGAGAAGTTTAAAATGACATTTTGTTTCTAATTTTATTCCTTAATTTATCTGTTGACTTTTTTTATCTGTTGACTTTCGTTGACTATCTATTAAAATTTTATATCTATTTGTCGAAATTTTTTCACTATCTATTAAAATTTTTTCTACCTATTCAAACTTTTTCCTGACATGTTCAAATTTTTCCTTATTCAAATTTTTTTCCTACTTGTTCAAATTTTTCCTTATCTATTTAATTTTTTTTATATGTTCAAATTTTTGTCTATATGTTAATTTTTTCTCCCCTTATTTTTTTAAAATTTTACTATCCGATGCAATTTTTTGACTATTTGTTCAAAGTTTTAACTATCTGTTTGAATTTTTTCCCTTATCTATTCAAATTTTATCATTTGTTCAATTTTTTCTCTTAATTCAATCTGTCTAAATTCTATTTGTTCATTTAATTTTTTTTTCTATCTATTGAAATATGAAGCTAAACAAAATCCTATCTGTTTAGCCAAACCAACCCCCATGTATCTATTGTAATATCAAGTCAAACCAAACCCTATCTGTTCAAATTTCCATCTATCTCTAACTCCCTATCTATTGCAATATGTTTCATTGTCATCACCATCAACAACCACAACAGCAGATCTGAACAAATAAATACACACAAAAAGAGATACAAATAGAGAAAGAAAGAGAAACAGAGGGGAGAGATCATCAATTTGTGTTCAACAATAACAACTATACTACAAACATATCTAAATTTGCATTTTAAAATAATAATAAATTGGAGAAAGAAAACATTCTTGATCCACTTAATGGAATTAGCCAGTATTTAAGATTGAGAACATTTGACAATTTTTTTTTTTACATTTCAAGACAATGATTAGTATATATTTGTTTTGACCAAACGTGAAAACTTCCAAAATTGGGGCCTTAGCATGGATATGAATATAGTGAGGGAAAGACAAAAAGGATGCGTATCCTATGTAAATTATAATTATAGTAAAAAATGATATAGTTTTATAGTTTTTAAGTCATAATTAAAAAAAAATTTAAAAATCATAACCAAATACAAAAAAGGTCATAACCAAAATTTCAAAATAATATCATAATTAAAGAAGAAAATTAGTCATAACTAAATAATAAAATAACGTAACTAAGGATACATATGCTGTGGGGCGTGTATAATAAAATTCTCCTATAGTGAATCACGAATAAAAATACAATTGTAAAAAATATTTGTTTTTGATATTTTTTTTAAATATAGAAGTTATTTTTTTAAGACCAAAATGACAAATTATTTTTTAAAATTGCATTTTAAAAAGAGTTTGATTATGAGTTTTGAATAGAATTTTCAATAAAATTTTGAATTGTGTGTTTGGTTATGAGTAATAAGTTTTTCAATTAAAACTCATAACCAAACAACTTTTCTCATTTCATACGTCATATCAAAAATTCAAAACTCTTTTCAAAACTCATAACTAAACAAATTTTCTCTTTTCAAATCATAATTCTAAAACTCACAAACTTAAAATAGAACTCTATTCTCAAATCATAATTCTAAAACTCTACCAAACACTATCAAAATATATTCCCATGCACTCCGATGGGTCAATCACAATACGATTTTATAAACAAAGATTTGAATGAATACTAGAGAGTCAGATAAATTATCAAAAGTTCAATAACTTATATTAAAATGTTAAAGATTTCTTATTTTTTCTACTTTTTGTATATTTTTTCATACAAAATTTAAAAATTATTTTAAACAACTAATTTTTTACATCATATTTTAGCCAAAAATCAAAAAAAAAAAAAAAAATTAAAATAACATGTTCCCAAACGAGACCTTTATTGAATAAAACTTTGTAGCTCGAATTTTTAACCCCCGAATGGCTAGAATTTTTCTCTCCTCTCCATCTCTCTCGCAGACCCACCCTTTGGCCTCTTTTCTTCCATCTCCACCAGCCACCCTCCCTCATTCTTCTTGCAGATCTGTTTTTTCATAACAAAACCCATGTACAAATCAATAACTCTCCAAAACGACATAAAGAAAGAAATTAAAAATCAGAGAAAAGAAAGAAAGAAATTGAAGAAACCAAATCCTCTGGCACAGTTTTTAACACCAAGGAAACCATGGCTTCCTCATCATCTACTCTCCATAGCCTCCTCACCATGGCTTCAAGTTCAGGTACGCAATGAATCTGGAAGATTTATATTGTTTGTTAGTATTAACTGAATAACCCATGTTGGGTTTGCTTCAATTTTGTGGCGGGTTTGGGAATTTTTAAAGAGATGAAGTAGAGGAAATTGAAGAGAACTTTCAATTTTGTGATGGGTTTGATAGTTTTTAGAGAGAGAAAGTGGGTTTGCTTCAATTTTGTGATGGATTTAATAGTTTTTAGAGAGAGAAAGTAGAGGAAGAAGAAGAGAAAGTTGAAGAAAAGCTTCAATTATGTGGTGGGTATGATAGTTTTTAAAGAAAGAAAGTGGGTTTGCTTCAATTTTGTGGTGGGTTGGGTAATTTTTAGAGAGAGAAAGTAGATGAAGAAGAAGAGAAAGGAGATTCCGGTTAAGAGGTTCTATTTGTTAGAGTTTGGTTCTCAAAAGTTTGAGAGAGAAAAGAGAGGAGGAAGGAAGAAGAAGAAGAATTATAGCGACCCCGGTCTTTTCCCATTTGATTGTTGTATCCGGACTTATGTTCCGTAGATTCCGTCACATTATTGTTGGTGTTGTTGTCCTTTAATTCCTTTATTTTGAGTTATAGGATATGTTGGGCAGATTATGTTACAGGTTGGTTGGGTTTGAAACCAAGAGTTGCTGCCCAGTTTTTGGGTTGGTCGCTCGAGCGAGCTCTTCTTCGCTCGAGCGAGGTTATTGTTTTTGTTTCTTCGCTCGAGCCAGGGTTCCTTCGCTCGAGCGAGCTTTGCGTCCAGTACATAGACCTGAGAGCAGTGTTTTCTGGCTCGAGCGAGATTTTCTTCGCTCGAGCGAGCTGTGTTTGTTATTCGCTCGAGCGAGCGTTTATTCGCTCGAGCGAGGATTTCTTGTGTCTGGTCGCTCGAGCGACCAGGTCTTCGCTCGAGCGAGCCTATCAGATTTAAATACGCAGTAACGTGTTTTAAAACAGTTTTTCAGCCCCTTTCAGTTTATAAAACCCAAGAGGAGTCAGGATGGCCAGAGTGATGGCAGGAGGCAGAGAGGTTTCACTCCTCAGCAGCCTCAGAGTAGTTTTTCTAGATCCACTTTTCCAGTGCCGAGTGCTAGTTCTGGGAAAGGCAGTCAGGGAGACATTACTTGTTTCAAGTGTGGTCAGCTGGGCCACAAGTCTCCAGTTTGTCCTCGGAGGGGAGGAGTTCAGAGAGCAGCATCTTCTTCGGCTCGATCTCAGAGCCAGAGTCAGAGTAGAGGTCAGCCGCTCTCGTGTTATCAGTGCGGGCAGCGAGGGCATATGAAGAGGTTTTGTCCGCAGTTGAGTGGCACACCTGGTGCATCTGGTTCGAGGCAGACTCAGAGTCAGCTGCCTGCTCAGTCAGTTCAGGCCTCGAGGGCCAATCAGGGGGCTTCTTCGTCCCAGTCTGTGCAGCAGTCTAGGGGTGAGCAGGTTGATTAGAGGCCATCTGGGCGCGTGTATGCTGTTACAGCGCAGGATCTTGTACCGGCTCCATCTGTCGTGAGAGGTACCTTCTTGTTTTGCAATACAGTTGCTAGTGTTTTGATCGATACGGGTGCATCTCATTCCTTTGTGTCTGCTGCATTTGCATCTGTTTTGGAGTTGGAGTTAGCTCAGTTAGCATCTCCTATTTGTGTAGTGTCACCTCTTGGGGGTGAATTGATCTTGAAACAAGGTGTTAGGGGCTGTGATATAGAGGTCGATGATCATAGAATCCCTTTTTCTTTTGTGGTTATGCCATGAAGGGCTTTGATGTTATTTTGGGTATGGACTGGTTATCGTCATACGAGCAGTTATTGATTGCTACCGTCAGAGGGTCACTTGTTGTACCGTGAACGGGGAGTGTTTTCGTTTTCTGGGGGATCGGGTTGGTAGTGTTTTGCCACCAGAGTATGATCTGCGGGGGCGGAGTGAGCTTAGTGGTCTACTTGCTAGTCTTTCGATTAGTGAGGGTGACGAGACCCATATTGTGTTGCCGAGGGTGGTTTGTGAGTATTCGGACGTTTTTCCCGAGGATCTTGTTAGTTTGCCACCTCAGCGAGAGATTGAGTTCTCTATTGATTTAGTGCCCGGCACGGCGCCGATTTCTATGGCACCTTACCGTTTTGCCCCAGCCGAGTTAGTTGAGTTGAAGGTTCAACTCCAGGAGTTGTTAGATAAGGGCTATATCCGTCCTAGTGTTTCGCCGTGGGGAGCACCGGCCCTCTTTGCTAAGAAGAAGAAGGGGGTGCTTTGAGATTGTGTATTGATTACAGGAAATTGAATCGGGCTACGGTTAAGAATAAGTATCCTATGCCCCGTATTGATGATTTGTTTGACCAGTTGAAAGGTTCCCGTTGTTTCTCTAAGATAGATTTGAGATCGGGTTATCATCAGTTGAGAGTCAGGGAGGAGGATATTCCTAAGACGGCATTCCGTACGCGGTATGGTCATTATGAGTTTCTGGTGATGCCGTTTGGGCTCACCAATGCACCGGCAGTGTTTATGGATTTGATGAACCGGATCTTCCGGGAATTCTTAGATCGTTTTGTGGTCGTCTTCGTGGACGACATTCTGATTTATTCACCTTCGAGGGAGGAGCACGAGGAACACTTGAGAGTGGTGCTTGAGTTACTTAGAGCCCATAAGCTGTATGCTAAGTTCGGGAAGTGTGAGTTCTGGCTAGAAGAGGTGAAGTTCTTAGGCCATGTCGTTTCTGGGGAAGGGGTGTCTGTTGATACATCTAAGACTGAGGCAGTGCAAGATTGGGCACAGCCTAAGAGTGTGTTTGAGATCCGCAGTTTTCTGGGATTAGCTGGGTATTACCGTCGGTTTGTGAAAGATTTCTCTCAGGTTAGCTTCACCGTTGACTAGATTGACTCGGAAGGGAGTCAAATTTGTATGGAGTGAGACTTGTGAAAAGTCGTTTCAGGAGTTGAAGGTTAGACTGACCACCGCTCCAGTCTTGATTATTCCGGAGAGAGGGTTGGGTTATGCAGTCTATTGTGATGCCTCACGAGAGGGTCTGGGTTGTGTGTTGATGCAAGAGGGGAAAGTGGTCGCCTATGGCTCACATCAGTTGAAAATTCATGAGAAGAATTACCCTACGCATGATTTAGAATTAGCAGCTGTGATTTTTGCCTTGAAGATTTGGTGGCATTATCTTTATGGTGAGAGGTTCGAGGTATTCTCGGATCATAAGAGTCTGAAATATCTGTTTACACAGAAAGACTTGAATTTGAGGCAGAGGAGGTGGATGGAGTTCATTGAGGATTATGACTTCGAGTTGCACTATCATCCGGGGAAGGCCAATGTTGTGGCCGATGCCCTTAGTAGGAAATCTATTGGTGACTTAGCTAGTATAGCCATCCGGGAGTGGGAGATGTTGGGTGCAGTTGGGGAGTTTGATTTGCATCTGGGCGAATCCGTAGAGGCTGCGGCCTTGTTTTCTGTTGTTGCACAGCCTACACTTGTGACTCGAGTGTTAGAGGCTCAGAGGGGTGATCTTGAGGTAGAATCTCTCCGAGAAAAGATTTCCATTGGGAAGGTTGAGAAGGGTTTGACGGTGTATCCCGACCTGAGTGTGAGATACGAGACCGTCTGTTTGTGCCGGAGTCTTGCCGAGAGGAGGTACTCCGAGAGTTTCATCATTCGCGCCTTGCGGTGCATCCGGGAGGTACTAAGATGTATCAGGATTTGGGCCGCCAGTTTTGGTGGCGGGGTATGAAGAGAGATGTGGCAGATTTCGTATCTAGGTGCCTTACTTGTCAGCAAGTGAAGGCCGAGCATCAGAGGCCAGCGGGTTTGTTGCAACCCTTGCCTATTGCTGAGTGGAAGTGGGAGCATGTCACTATGGACTTCGTTGTGGGTCTTCCGAGGACTCAGCGGGGTAGTGATGCTATTTGGGTGGTTGTAGACCGGTTGACGAAGTCAGCGCACTTCATTCCTATGCGTGTTAGAGATTCAGTAGATCATCTTGCCGACTTATATATCCGGGACATAGTGAGGTTACACGGGGTCCCAGTGACGATCGTCTCAGATAGAGATTCTCGTTTTACTGCTAGGTTGTGGCAGAGTTTGCAGAGTGCCTTAGGCACTAAGTTGACCTTTAGCGGCTTATCATCCTCAGACTGACGGGCAGTCCGAGCGTACTATTCATCCTTGAGGATATGCTTCGGGGTTGTGTTTTGATTTCAGTGGGTCGTGGGAGAGGCACTTGCCTTTGGTGGAGTTTGCCTACAACAACAGTTTCCAGTCTAGTATTGGTATGGCACCGTTTGAGGCCTTGTATGGCCGCCGTGTAGGTCTCCAGTTTGTTGGGCTGAGGTGGGTGATGCACCTCTATTGGGTCCGGAGTTGGTGAGGGAAACGACGGAGAAAGTTGAGCTTATCCGTAAGAGACTTGTTACAGCCCAGAGTCGTCAGAAATCTTATGCCGACCGTAGGAGGAGACCTTTAGTGTTTGAGGTGGGTGATCATGTCTTTCTGAAGATATCACCTAGACGTGGTTTGATGAGGTTTGGGAAGAGCGGGAAGTTGTCCCTCGGTTCATAGGTCCTTTTGAGATCCTTGACAGGATTGGCGAGGCTGCTTCGTTTAGCTTTGCCACCGCAGTTGTCCGGAGTACATGACGTGTTTCATGTGAGTATGCTTCGGAAGTATGAGCCGGATCCATCGCATGTGTTGGATTGGACTGATTTAGCTGTTGATGAGGATGTCTCATATGAGGAGAGACCAATTCGGGTCTTGGATAGACGGGATCAAGTTTTGCGAGGCAAAACCATCCCTTTGGTGAAGGTTTTGTGGAAGCATCACGGAGTGGAGGAGGCCACTTGGGACGTGAGTTGGAAGTCCGCGAGAAATATCCGGATATGTTTATTGATTGTAATCTTGTATTTAGATTATATAATATTGTGGAACTTGAGAATTTTATATATGTCTTAAGTTGGAAAACATTGAAAATGTTTTGGGTTTAATGTTATTTGAACTTGCCTTTTTATGGAAGTGGAGTATAACATTTATATATTGAATGTGATGTTTATATCATGAACTTGAATAATGATATGGAAATTGTTAACATTGAAAGGAATAATGCATAATATTGATGCAAGTTGAATATATGTTGATTTATACATATTGTGAGATGCCTCTTGATAAGAGATGAAGTGACCGGTATTGGGTCAAGTTATTGTTTATTGTTTTATAATATCATTGGGAATTGAGAAAAACTTGTTTTTACAAACTCATGCTTAATTTCGGGGACGAAATTCTTTTAAGGGGGGGAGGTTATAGCGACCCCGGTCTTTTCCCATTTGATTGTTGTATCCGGACTTATGTTCCGTAGATTCCGTCACATTATTGTTGGTGTTGTTGTCCTTTAATTCCTTTATTTTGAGTTATAGGATATGTTGGGCAGATTATGTTACAGGTTGGTTGGGTTTGAAACCAAGAGTTGCTGCCCAGTTTTTGGGTTGGTCGCTCGAGCGAGCTCTTCTTCGCTCGAGCGAGGTCATTGTTTTTGTTTCTTCGCTCGAGCCAGGGTTCCTTCGCTCGAGCGAGCTTTGCGTCCAGTACATAGACCTGAGAGCAGTGTTTTCTGGCTCGAGCGAGATTTTCTTCGCTCGAGCGAGCTGTGTTTGTTTTCGCTCGAGCGAGCGTTTATTCGCTCGAGCGAGGATTTCTTGTGTCTGGTCGCTCGAGCGACCAGGTCTTCGCTCGAGCGAGCCTATCAGATTTAAATACGCAGCAGCGTGTTTTAAAACAGTTTTTCAGCCCCTTTCAGTTTATAAAACCCTAGGTTACGAGTTCTCTCTCTCCCAACTCATCTTCTCTCTTAGGATTGATCTATTTAAAGTGTGTATCTACCCTAGTTGCTTCATTAAAAAGGTAGAGGAGAGTGAGGGCTACATTTTAATCTGAGAAATTGTTGGTTTGGAGCACTTTGGAGTTTTGGGCATCATCTTCATCTTCTCCTTTTTGAGTTATTTCTTCGAGGTAGGGATTTCCTACTCCATTTATACGCTTTAATCCTAAGTGGTGGTATTTTGGTATGTGGGGTAGTTTGGTAATTTTGGGAGAAAACTTAGGGTTTTGTCATAGATTAATTTATATAATTAATTTAAAGGAAGATTGTGTTATTGGGGTAAATTCATGAGATTGGGGAATTTAGTGGTTTATTGTTGTATTTGGTAGTTTAAATACTTACCTTAGAGAATATTGAAATTATTGAAATTACATTTATTGTAATAGTTATTTCTTGCTTAGAAATAATTGTTTTGGGCTATCGGTGGAGGATAGTCATTGATTGTTGTAGACCTTGCATGCGGCTTAGGTATAACTGAAATTAAGTCATTTATCTTGACTGTTGAATTAATACAGAACATTCATGTATTGATTATGTGTTGTATATGGCAATGTGTGTTTCATTGCATATGCATTTGGTTTGGAGGAGATAGGGGATGAACTCCACGGTTTAGGGGAAGATAGGGGATGGACCTCTAAACCGGAATTGTTGGGAGGAGATAGGGGATGGACTCCATTAGCATCACTTTTATGTGTGCTTATTGATAATAGAAATATTTCTATTTATTGTTGATATGATACATCACCAAAATGTGTATCAGTTGGGAAGTATGGAAGTGAATTTGATTGTGATTGATATAATACCAACATGTGTATTCGTTATGTTAGGTTTAACTTGAATTGTTATTCCTGTCGAATTGGAAGTATTGTTAATAAAAGATGAACCCCAGTTGAGTTATTTGGCCAGGTTCTGAGCCATAAATGGAAGGTGAATTATGCCATAGACATTGTGTCATAGGCAATGTAGACATTCGTGTCATGAATTTGTAATTGATTATCCGGTGTTAACTATGTATCAGATGCTACTGCTTTAGTTAATTCATATGCTTGGTTTAGTATTTCTCTACTGGGCTGTGGCTCACCCTATATGGGAACTTCATTTTCAGGTTCAGGTGGTTCATTACCTCCAAGGACTTAGCTTGTGAGGATTTGGACTCGAAGACTTGTTTTTATTTATTTGTTTTATTTGATACATGTAAACATTCAAGCCTAGGGCTTTATTTGTATTGAGTTAGACTCTTATTTCTTTGTGTCCAAGTGTTGGCTTGGCAAGATGTAGCCCGTAGGGCATTTATTTTGATGTTACATGTAATGCTTTTATTTAGTAATACTCTGATGGATAATAGAATGTTTCGTTTTCTATTATTAATGCATGTTAATCTATATATGATGGGTTTTTATTTTGAGGGCGTTACAAGAATCAAAGAAAATAAAAAATAAAAAATAAAAAAAATTCCAAAACGACGTCGTTTTGGTGTATTCGAGCCATTCGGGGGTAGCCAAGTTTCGAGCTACCCAATACAACTACCCTTTATATATTATTATTGAGAAAATTGGTAAAAAAAAATTTCTAGTAATTGTCTAATATAATAACTTTAGTGGATATTTTGTATTAATGAGATGTACACATTTTGTGAAATAGTTGGTGAGAGGTTTAAAAAGATATTTTATTTCTAATTTTATTCCTTAATTTATCTGTTGACTTTCATTGACTATCTGTTCAAATTTTATATCTATTTGTTGAACTTTTTTCAATATCTATTTAAAAAAATTTCTACCTATTCAAATTTTTTCCCTACTTGTTCAAATTTTTCCTTATCTATTCAAAAAAAAAAATTTCTATATGTTTAAATTTTTTGTCTATATGTTAAATTTTCCCCTTTATTTGTTTAAAATTTTACTATCTATTGCAATTTTTTGACTATTTGTTCAAATTTTTAACTATCTGTTTGCATTTTTCCCATTATCTGTTCAATTTTTATTATTTGTTCAATTTTTCTCTTAATCAATTTGTCTAAATTCTATCTGTTCATTTTTTTTTTAAAAAAAAATCTATCTATTGAAATATGAAGCTAAACAAAATCCTATCTGTTGAGCCAAGCCAACCTTTATCTATTGCAATATCAAGTCAAACCAAACCCTATTTGTTCAAATTTCCATCTGTCTCTCACTCCCTATCTATTGCAATATGTTTCATCGTCATCACCATCAACAACCACAATAGCAAATTTGAACAAATAAATATACACAAAAAAGAGATATAGATAAAGAGAGAAAGAGAAGCAGATGGAGGAGATCGTCTATTCGTGTTCAACAGTAACAACTATACTATGAACAGATCTAAATTTGTATTTAAAAAATAATAATAAATTGGAGAGAAAGAAAACATTCTTGATCCACTTAATGGAATTAGCCAATATTTAAGATTGAGAACATCTGACATTTTTTTTTTTTTTTTAACATTTCAATACAATGATTATTATTATTTTTTTTTGGGGAATGTATATATATATTTGTTTTGAGCAAACGTGAATACTTCCAAAATTAGGGCCTTAGCATGGATATGAATATAGTGAGGGAAAGACAAAAACGGTGTGTATCATATGTAAATTATAATTATAGTAAAAAATGACATAATTTTATAGTTTTCAAGTCATAACTAAAAAAAAATTAAAAAAAAAAATCATTACCAAATACAAAAAAGGTCATAACCAAAATCTTAAAATAATATCATAATTAAAGAAAAAAATTAATCATAATTAAATAAGAAAATGGTGTAACTAAGGGTACATATGTTGTGGGCGTGTATAATAGAATTCTCCTATAGTGAATCACAAATAAAAGTATATTTATGTTGGAAAAAATGGTTTTTTGGTGACTTTAATTAAATTAAAGTGGGTCCCAACCATCTATTGTGTTGGGTCCAAGTGGGTCGAGATACTTTGCAATGAGATCTTTACACCATAGATAGAATGGCCAAAAACCATTGAGATTTGAATGAGAAATTGCCTCATGAAGTTAGCTTCATGAAAAAGGTAATGAGGTTTGTAACTCCTGTCTTTATTACAGAGTTTAATAGAGCATTAATGGGGTTTGTAACTCCTGCATTAATGTGGTTTGTAACTCCTGCATTAATGGGGTTTGTAACTCCTACTTTTATTGCAGAGGTTAATGGTGCATTATGACCAGCCATAAAGGCTGGAGGCTCTTCCTCTCTCCCATATACATGTATAAATTGAGACCCTCTTGTCAAGTCTCAAACATAGAAATTTTTGCTTCCATTTCACAAGTCAGTTTGCCTGAAAGTTCTTACAGTGAAAGAGTGCTGCCACTGTTTATGTTCGCTAAGCTAGACAGAGAGTTCTTCTGCCATAGCTGGTTTTGACCGTCGTATCCTGGGAGACAGACGCCGGGATTTCTCAAGCACTCGACCCGTGAGGCGGCGAAATATGTTTTAAGGAAACTGCTTCCGTGCAGGCTTCGGTTTCGTCTCTTTACCCTTTTATTGTTTTGTGTATTTCTGTTGAAATTTAGTTGTAATTATCAGCATATGTTCTTGGTATATAATTTGATTTCTTCATAAATCTATTTATTTAATTTCAAAATATGAACAACAAGCTTAAAACAGATTTCTATATATTTTCTATGAAATTAATCGAATAGATTTATATAGACAATTGTATAATGCTACTAGGAACTGTTGCGGAATTGCTCCCTATTTCAATGATTGTAAATTATGCAATGTGATTCTCTAATTGCTTAGTTTAATTAGAATGCTCTATCATAATTTGTATACTTAATTGTATTACTCTGATCTTATTTTATGCGTATGGTTCATCATTCCCCTTCTATGATTTGCATGAATTTAAGGTTATAAAATATAATTTATGGATGTTGCAATTTGACATGCTAATTCTATTCTATTCTAGGTTTTAATTTGTTACATGCTTATTATTTTCTAGACTAGATTACATGATTTAATCTTTAGAATTTTTGCATGTTAATGGTTGAATGGTTATATACTTGAAGTGCTTGGTTATTAGTTTATTACATATAAACAATTCAAATTATTTACATAAACTGCATGCTACTTATTTGGTTTCATCCTATTTGACTAATGTTGCATATGTATATCTTGGTTTTGCATGCTTCTAGCTTTACTATCTAATTTGCATGTGAAATTGCTTCTAGTTTTCTAGAGTTATACACATAAGTTATTTTCATGTTTATTATTTAATAATTCTTATATAAATTTTAAATGTGTGGTTTTATTTCCATGAATAGTGTGTGATTTAATTGGATGAATTAAAGTTTGAATTAAATATAGTTCTTTGGAGTTATAAAATTTGTGTAACTTGCCTATATTTATTTACATGGTTATTGTGAATTAAATTCTTATATAATTTATGGCAATTAATTTTTAATTTAATGTAGAAGTTATAAGGTTTTGTAACTTGTATAGTATCTTAATTCCTTAGTTATTTTGCTATTCTATGATTTGCTAGAAGGTTAAATAATATTTGATTGTATGTACAATTGCTTTAGATTAGTTGCTTTATATTATGTTGTCGTTTGCTACTAACTCTCTTTGTAGGCATACCTAAGTGTAGAAAGGAATTGTATGGACTACTTATAATCCTTAATTGGATTGGTTTATTTTCCTTTATATTTGAAGAATTTTTTTGCCAAAGGGCTACACTTCTACAAGAGCATTGAAGTTTTGGGTTATAAGTAAATATTCAGCCAGAAGGCTACCCATTGCCAGAGGGCACGAGTTTGAGTTAAGCTAGAGGGCTTCATTTTCTACTAGAGAGCATGAGAACATGTGAAGTTTGCAAAGAATGCATTAGACAGAGGGCTACAGTTTGCCAGATGGCTTCAGCTAAAGTGTCTTAAGGTTTGAGTTTGCTAGAGAGCAACAGCCAAGAGGGCTTCAGAGATTTAGTTGGTTTGTTTACCAATTTGAAGCAGCAAGTTTTATTTGCTTGTATTATTAGAAGCATTTTATATGCATGTATTTGGTTGTAGCAATTTTTAAATTGCTTGTAAGTTTGGAACTTGGTTTGGTTTTCTGTAATAGAAACCAAAGTATTTAGCCTTGGCTAAAGAGGAGTTCTTATTTGTTCAGAAATGACAACTAAGACGGATTTGATTTCAAACCTTTAGGGTTTGAGGAAGTCTTTGGGTTTAATCATTTTATTCCCAAAGTGTTGGAAAACCAAGTTTGGAGAAAGTCTTTGGTTATAATCTCATTATTTCCAAAGTGTTTTGGTTTGAAAAAAGAAACCAAATTTTAGCATTGGGCTCAGTTCCAGGAGTACCGGTTAACTTTCATGGGCTCAGTTCCGGGAGTACCGGTTAACGTTTATGAGTGGTGTAATTCTGGTAGCAAATTTTATTTGCTTGGAAATTGATTTGTTATAACCTGGTTTATCCCATGGAAATCTTAATTTTAAAATTGTTTCCTCTGGACTAGGAGTTAACATGCTCTTGGATGTTTTGTCAAAAGGTTAACTGGGTTTTAAGTGGGACCGTTGTGACCCCTCCAGTCTTCCTAGGAACATTCCTGACCATGTTCGATTCTAGGTTAAATGGTGAAACTAGTTTTGAATTAAATTTTCATCTGAGGGATTTTCTAAGGGTTAAGTTTAATTTCTGGTATCACAGAAGTGAAATTCTGTTGTGATGCTTCAGAAATGGCTTTAAAAGGTGACAAAAAGATATGTTGTTCCACCTAACAACCTTAGCCTTGCGAGATTCTTAAAAGAAGATCTTGAGAGATCAAGTATGATTAAAGGAAATCACAAGATTGCATGATAACATTTCTGAATTGATCAGAGGCAATTAGTATGGTATCCTTATGTTATTTATAGCATTTATGATTGCTATAAAGAAAAGATGAGACAACCCATTAGGGTGGGTGAATATATTTTTGAATTTTTAAATTCCAAATATATTCTTAAATTGGTAGCTTCTAGTGAGTACAAGATCACTAATCACAAAGATAGAAAACTGGTGGTTCCTAGGAGGTGTTAGACCACTGGCTACACAGTTATGAGATTGTGGTTCCTAGTAGTGAACAGATTACTGATCACATGTCAAGACATGATGATTCCTAGTAGTAGAGAGGCTACTGGTCATATGTCAAGACATGATGATTCCTAGTAATGAAAGAGTCTATTGATCCTATGTCAGGACGTTGTGATTCCTAGTAGTAAAGTGACTACTGATCACAGGTTAAGACATTGTGATTCCTAGTAGTAGAAAGTCTGCTGACCACATGCTGAGAAATTAGTGATTTCTAGTGATAAGACTACTGGCCATGTTATGAAGTTTCGAATAGTAGACTCTTGAACACTGGATTTGTGTTTCCTAATAGTAAGACTATTGGCTTCAGAGTGATAGGTTGGACCAAATATATTTGGGTGCCTAATTTGGTTGATGACATTCTAGGAATGTATTTACTGTGATATGATTTTCAGAGTTTCATAATCATTGTGACACGAGGATTTGTTTAAGACTTTGTATAAATTATACAAAGAAAACTTAATTATCCGACTCCGAATTGAGGAGGATAATAGAAAGAAAGGAGGGAGTACCTCTTTAATAAATGCCAATGTCATTGAGCATGAAAAATTTTCTGGAATGAGGGAGAAGCCCCCCTTGAACGAAGTCCTGTATGTTCCGGACTTTCGCATGGTTTTTAAGTCCGACAAGGTCGTTCTGACGAAACACAAGTGTAAAACTTGTGTTGAAGCGAAGTGGACATGATCCCGTATGAGTTATGGAAAGGCGTTAAGCCTTTTTATAAATTCTTACAAATGTGGGGGTGTCATGCAAAAGGTGGGAATACCTAAACCCAAGAGGGTTAGGATAAGCCTAAAAATCCGTTGACTGTGTATTCAACGGTTGTGCACAATATAGCAGTGCATATCGATTTCTTGTGGTTCAATCTGCTATTCCAGATATACACAAGAATACTATCATGGAATCAAGAAATGCATCTTTCTTTGAAAATGTATTTCCGTGTCGTCTCCAAGAAGGGATTCAGAGTTCCATGAAAGAGGTTGAAGGTGACAATATAGCTAATCAAACAAATGATCACTTGCGTGATCAAGTTGATAATCAAGCTGAAGATGTAAATGACCTAAGAAGGAGTAAGAGGGCTAGGACTGCAAAGTCCTTTGGTGACGATTTTTTGACTTATATGTTAGAGGGAGAACCTCGGACTTTCCATGAAGCTGTGACTTCTCTTGAGAGTCCTTTATGGAAAGAAGCGATCAAAAGTGAGATTGACTCCATCTTACAGAACCACACCTGGGAGTTGGTAGATTTACCTCTAGGTTGCAAGCCTTTAGGCTACAAATGGATTTTTAAAAGAAAGATGAAGGCCGATGGGTCAATTGACAAGTATAAGGCGAGGCTCGTTATCAAAGGGTACAGGCAACGAGAAGGCCTGGATTACTTTGATATGTACTCACCTATTACTAGGATAACATCCATTCGGATGGTGATTGCGATTGCTGCTTTGCGCAATCTAGAGATACATCAGATGGATGTAAAGACAGCTTTCTTAAATGGAGATTTGAATGAAGAAATCTACATGGAGCAACCCGAGGGTTTTCAACTTCAGGACAAAGTAAGAAAGTCTGTAAACTTATCAAATCTTTGTATGGTTTGAAGCAAGCGCCTAAACAATGACATGAGAAATTTGACAACGTAATATTGTCAAATGGGTTTAGAATCAACGAATGTGACAAGTGTGTTTATGTTAAAGACACTGACAAAGGTTATGTCATTTTGTGTCTATATGTTGATGATATGCTCATTATAGGTAGTAACGATGAAATGATCAAAACTACCAAGAAGTTGTTAAACTCTAAGTTTGACATGAAGGATATGGGCATTGCAGATGTTATTCTGGGAATTAAGATTACCAGAATCTCTGGCAGAATTGTACTATCTCAGTCTCATTATGTTGATAAGATACTTGAGAAGTTTAGTGGATCAAATACGAGTGTGTCATCGACACCTGTAGACTTAAGTCTACATTTTACCAAGAATAATAATGAAAGTGTCTCATAGTTAGAATATTCTCGGTTAATTGGAAGTTTAATGTATCTGATGAGTTGCACTAGGCCGGATATAGCTTACTCGGTTAGCAGGCTTAGTAGATACACAAGTAATCCCGATGCTTCTCATTGGAAGGGCATTATGCGGGTGTTAAGGTATTTACGCTACACTCGGGATTATGGGCTGCATTATACTCGATATCCAATGGTGCTAGAAGGCTATAGTGATGCGAATTGGATATTAGATATAAAGGACTCAAAGTCCACTAGTGGATTTTTGTTCACTCTTGGTGGGGCAGTCGTATCTTGGAAATCTTCCAAGCAAATGTGTATATCTAGATCTACGACGGAATCAGAGTTTATTGCTTTTGATAAAGCAGCGGGAAAAGCTGAATGGCTTCGCTATTTCCTTAAAGATATTCCACGTTGATCTAAACCTGTGCCTGCTATTTGTATTCATTGTGATAGTCAATCTGCAATTGGTAGGGCA
This sequence comes from Camellia japonica, assembly GCA_030407325.1. Lineage (NCBI taxonomy): Eukaryota > Viridiplantae > Streptophyta > Magnoliopsida > Ericales > Theaceae > Camellia > Camellia japonica. Next base: position 1,111 of record JAPPVO010003336.1, on the reverse strand, counting down.
CAGAGTAATATGTATAATGGAAAGTCTAGACATATCCGTCGTAGACATAATTCCATACGACAACTACTCTCGAATGGAGTTATCTCTATAGACTATGTAAAGTCTAAGGACAACATTGCGGATCCACTAACCAAAGGGTTAAATCGAGTGTTAGTCGAAACGTCGTCAAAAGGAATGGGGTTGAGGCCTTTGGAAGTTACCAGAATGGAAACCCAACCTAGTTGACTGGAGATCCCAAGATCTAGGTTCAATGGGACAACCTAATTGCGTATAACGGTGGTATGTCACTGAGGAGGTTAAACCTCCAGCCATTCCTTCGATCAGTGATACCTGCAAGTGTAGAGGTTAAGCTAAGCTTTTAATGACTCTAGTGTGTTAAGTTGTTGAGCTGAGTATAGCAGGATACTCAAGTAGAGTCACCTATGTGAGTGTGAAGTGGGGCCGCTTCTAGAAGAATTGGGAGGCCAAGATTCTTTGAAACCACTCGCTGAACCAGGCTAGTGTCCAGGGCCACACAGGGCACACCAGTGAGAACAGAATGGTGGTAGGAGTAATTCCCGTGTGAGATCTATTGTCTCAGTTTACATAAACGGCAGAGCAGTTCAAGATGTCATATTCACTGATCAGCCAGTAAACTCGATAGGTTTTCACTGGGAGAGGTTCAAAGCCAAAAGCTACTTTCTCTGATGTCGGGGTTAGTTCGTTGTACTCTCTCTCCGAGTCTTTATTGTTGAAACGGTGTCCGTTTGTTAAGTCATTCAGTCAATTTTTATTCATGTGGGGGATTGTTGGAAAAAATAGTTTTTTGGTGACTTTAATTAAATTAAAGTGGGTCCCAACCATCTATTGTGTTGGGTCCAAGTGGGTCTAGATACTTTGCAATGAGATCTTTACACCACAGATAGAATGGCCAAAAACCATTGAGATTTGAATGAGAAATTGCCTCATGAAGTTAGCTTCATGAAAAAGGTAATGAGGTTTGTAACTCCTGTCTTTATTACAGAGTTTAATAGAGCATTAATGGGGTTTGTAACTCCTGCATTAATGGGATTTGTAACTCCTGCATTAATGGGGTTTGTAACTCCTGCCTTTATTGCAGAGGTTAATGGTG
>JAPPVO010003334.1:0-27203 GCA_030407325.1 Camellia japonica | reverse complement strand
TTACACCATGGAAACAATTATCTTCCAAGTCCCAAAATTAATTCAAATAAAAAGTTATGAAGCATGCTAATTTGAAAAATGTTCGTATTGGCTATTGGTACTTTATATGATTACTTCTATATGTATATTGGGTACACCAAAAACACGTACCTATTTTTATTTTTTGGCAATAACTGCATCATCAAGAATTGTATTTTCTTCCATATAAAGGTAAAGTTAGTTTAATTGTACATTATTTTATACATTGCTTTTGGCATTAAATTGTGGACAGGATCCTTAACCAACAAGACTATTTATTCTAAATTAAATATATATATATATATATATTTACAAATGTAACCAGCCGTGCTCATATTTTATATTTTTAAAGATTTTACTGTTATAGACCTACAAAGTACCAATTGAATGTCGTAATCTTCATTGTTGTTTTCCATCAAATGTTGTATGTCTCTAGGGCCATGTTTGATTTATGCATAAGGAGACGAAATAACACTGTTTTATTTAGAATAAAATTATCAAGTGATTCAGATTTTGTGATCTAGAATAATTTAACTTGAATATAGAGAATTATTTTTGTCACGGGAGAGCTTATCTCATAGCAAAACTTTGGCCCGAGTGTCACATAGATGGGAAACAAAAATTAGGAGAACATCGAGGTAAAAGCTTGGTAGATTTTACCTGGACAGTCAATTCTTTGGCTGCTTCAGCTGACAACACCTTCAAAATTGCCAGCCCAGGAATCACGCTTAGTCAAGAACTCTTTCAGATTGAAAATCTTTTTAACAGTTGCTGGAATTGAAGAATGCCCAAACTCTGATGTAGGATATGGCCATGAGGGCCTATGCAACACTGCAATTTCAATTATCAATACCATTAATTTCTTTCCTTATTAATGACATTATTAAACATTTTCCTTCAAATAAATGTTCACTTTCATTGACTCTAAACAACTAAGCAAAGGATGACCAATTAAAGAAACCACAAGTTCCATCCTAATAACCAAATAAATTATGAGCTTTTAATGTTATCAATTTGATTTCTAAATTTTTAATTTGTTTTCAATCTAAATTATTTGAGTATTTTCATTAAGTAAAATCAACAAGAAAAAAGGTATTTTAGTCACTAAGCTCAACGAAAATGATATTTAGACATTTATTTACACGTATATCGAATTTAATGATTAACAATTATTTTTTCGTCATTTTTAATTAAAAAAAATTGACTTATTGTTTAGATTGAAAACAACTAAAAAGATTAGGATTTAAATTGATAAAATTAAAATTTTAAGATTTATTTTGTTATAATAGTCAAATTCTTGAATTTTGTTTTTAATATAATTATCCCTTCCCCTCCATAAAAAAATTTTAAAAAAAATAAAGGAGAGAGAGAGAGAGAGAGAGAGAGAGAGGAGAGAGAAAGAGAAGAGAAAAAACACATATCTTATCTGTATCTTTAGACCCCAGGTGGTTTGGTATTTTGTGGTACGACTCCGCTATGTAGTTCGAAAATGAGCCCCCTGAATCGCCCGAATTTGAAAAAGGTGATTTTTGAATGTTTGGCCTAGTTGCAACATTGGTCAATTGACCCCCACGCGCGAGAAATAGAAGAAAAGAGAGGAGAGGAGAGAGAGAGGAACCAGTCCAAGAAGAATAGGTGAGAGCGACCACCGTTGAGATCGACCGGTGCTGACACTACCGACCTGGGTGACCACCGACGACCAGCGAAATACACTTCGACGTCAATCTGGATTACTCACTGTACTCACCGTCCTTCTGTCAATCTTTGAATCTTGTCGTCCGTCAATCTCTGAATCTCACTTAATCACCTGAATCTGCTGGTGCGTTTTTTTGTTTTTTTTCTTCTTATAAATTTTTATTTTTTTGTTCAGCTTGAATGTGGGGATTAGAAGAATGGTTTCTCCATGTTTGGGTCTATGTGAGTAGATGATTTCAATTAAAAAATCTATTTTTGGGTCTATGTTTGTTCTTGTTGATTTTCTATGTTTTGACAGGGGATTAGAAGACCATATTAAGGAATGCAAACCATATTTGTTGTATAGCTTGGCTCACTTATCTTGAATGGAATTTCCAAATTTTTTATCAGTATAGTTGCATGTTCTCTAGACTTCTATGCGTAGCACTTTGCAATAATCAAAGTAAAATTGCTATGTGTGTGATGTATAGCTATATAATTCTTCTGGCTATGTGTGATGTATATGTGTGTTTTGGGATGTGTCCATAGCTAAATCTGTGTGTATACAAACTGTGATTTGAATATGTCCATAGCTAAATCTGTTTTGGGCATGTGTGATGTGTAACAAAGTTGCAGTTGCCCTTGTTGTTCTATAGCTAAAATTTGTGATGTGTCTAAATCTGTAGTGGTTATATTTGTGATGTACTCACTGAATCTGTGATGTCTCTAAGTGGTGTTTAACATCCACTTATAACCTTATTTATGTGAATCTGTGATTTATGAATCTGTGATGTCTGAATCTGTGAATCTGTGATGTCTCTAACCTTATTTATGATTTGTTGTGCATTTCATTCTACTGATTTTATATAAATTACAGTAGAGTGCTTCACACAATGGACATTGATTCAAACAATCCTACATTGAGTGAAGGTGAGGAAGTTGAGGAACTAGAGAACAATCCTTCATTAAATGAGAGTGGTGAAATTGAAGACCTAAGAAGGGGATGTGTTTAACCTCAAAGCAAGAAGTGCACGAGTTTTATGAAAAATATGCTAAAAACCTGGGATTTGCTATAGCTTACAGAACACAAAATGTTGGAGCGGATAGAAAGGTGAAATACTTGGAATTGAATGTACAGAAGAGAACAAAAAGATCAGAAGTAAACCTCCTAAAACCATCTTTGTCATCAAAAATTGATTGCAAAGCAAAGGTAAGAGCGACTTTACAACAGAATGGAAGATATAAGTTAACCACAGTTGTGCTTGAGCATACGCATGACTTGATTCCTAGTGACTTACGGCATTTTCCAATGAATAAAAGGATTCATACTCCTGTGAAGAGAAGATTAGAAATAAACGATGAAGCAGGAATAGGGGTGTCTAGGAATTTTCATCGTATAGTTGTTGAAGCGGGGGGATATATAGCGATCCCGGTTTCGATCCTTCTTTCACGTTTTGCCACTTCGACTAGGCCAGTCGGGGGTCGAGCTGCCCGGTCAGCTCGCGGGGGTCTAGGAGGCAGCACCCCTTGGCAGGTCCGGGGCAGCGCCCCTTGAAGCAAAAAGGAAAAATGCATTCAAAGTTGCTTGTTCGCTCGAGCGGCCGTTTATGCGCTCGAGCGGACTTCACAAATTTTGTTCCATGCTCGAGTGGGCATTCGGGCGAGGACTGTGCCTGCAAAAATACTGGGAGAGCGTATTTCACGCTCAAGCGCAGGGTTTCACGCCGAGCGGGAGTCTGTGTCTTACGCTCGAGTGGGGCTTTCCACGCTCGAGCGGACCACGCTTTATCAAATCGTGAAAGTGACATTTTCAAATCATTTTTTTGCTTTCTCTCTCTCTCTAAAAGTCTCCAAATTTTCAGACCTTGAGCTTCTCTCTCTAGAAACTCATCTTCTCTCTAAGATTTCATCTAAATTCATTGTTTCTTAACCCTAGTGTCTTTGAGAATAAGGTAGAGGGCTTCAAGAGCTTCGTATTGATCTAAGTAAAAGTGGGTCTCGCCATTTTTGGAGTTCAACCTTGCTTTGCTCGTCTTCTCTTCTTGAGGTAGGGAATTTCTACACTCTAATATGGTTTTTAGTTTAGTTATTTGCTATTGTGTATAGATGATGAGATTTGGTTGTGGTTTGGACAAATCTAGGATTTGGGTGTGAAATGAAAAGAGGGGCTTTGTTGAATATGAGGTAATTGAGTATGAGGCTTGAATATTTGATCATGTTGTGCCGAAATAGTTGATTTTGTGTGTTTCGGTTGATATTTGGGAAAAAGGGAGATTTTGCCCTAATTTGATTAAATCATTATTTTGCATAAATAATTGGGATTAACATTGAAAATATGAAATTGGAAGGTTGTGGTTATAGATGGTGATATTGGATATGTAATATCTCACCTATGGAAGTTTTGAAACTATTTACTTTGAGATTAAACATCTCTTTAGAAATAATTGTATTGGGCTATCGGTAGAGGATAGCTATGGTTGTTGTAGAAATTGCATGAGGATTAGGCGATTTAATGCTAATCCATTGTTGGTATCATTGAATATGATCATGTTATAGATACATTGTCTATGTATGTTTATTGGGAAGAATGGGGATGTACTCCATATATGACTATGTTTATAAATACATTGTATATGTATGTTTATTGGGAGGAGAAAGGGCATGTACTCTATATGTGATTATGTTTATAAATACATTGCATATGTATATTTGTTTGGGAGGAGAAAGGGGATGGACTCCATTTTAAACAAGTTGGGCAGAGTGTCTTGGGTGAAAGACCCGAAATTCATATATAAATGGGTGACAATTCCTTCAGACGAAATATCCGTAAAATGGCAAGGTTTGAAGTGTTTATGTGTATTTTGCATAGTTGGAAAACCATTGAGTTGTAGTCTCATTTTTGGTTGTTGAAAGATAATGAATTTAACTCATGAATTGGGTAGCATATATGAACTGGAAATGAATTGAAGGAAAATGGAAAAAGGTTGGTCTTAGTGGCATATGAATATGCGGGCCTTTGTGAATACTTCCGTATCGGTATTATTTATATACGTGGTATTTATACCTTTGCTAAACCTCATAAATTGTGTAAGATTATCTCTACTGGGCTGTTAGCTCACCCTATACGGGAATATCATTTTCAGGTGCAGGTGAGATGATACCTCCAAGGCAATAGCATGGATGGATTTTCGGGAAGCAAGAGCTTCTTATTTATGCCTTATGTGTGTATGTTTGTTATTTGTAAAGCCGAGGGCTTCAGATGTAATGAGCGAGACTCAATTTGTGTAACCAAGCAATGACTTGGAAAGATGTAAGCCTACATGGCATTTAACTGGTTGTTAAACAATGAACTCTGATATATGAAAGTATGTTGTTTCTTATATTTATTCCGCATATGAGTTATCTTTAGTGTATTATTTTGGGGGCGTTACAGAATATGAGACATTAACATTTGATGAACGAGATGCAAGGAACCACATTGAAAATGCAAGAAGATTGAGGCTTGGGGTAGGAGACGCCGAATCAGTTGCATTTTATTTTCATAGGATTGGGGAAAAGAGGAAGTGGTCATGTTTTGTACATGTCTGTGTTCAGATTGTTTCTCTTTCTAATCCTTAGGTTGCTGGTGACTAGACTATGAACCATGTCAGGTGGAATTTGATGCATTGGTTGATTGTTCAAGTTACATGGATGATATGATAAGATATATATGGGCAAGAATTTTTTAGAAGTTTTGTTAGGGTTAAAAGTAAATACAGTTTAGAAGGAATTACTAATGTGGCTTGGTTTGTCACTACTCCGATTATTTTTCATTTTGATCCTTTCATTTTCTGTTGTTTTCTTTAGTTCAATCTCAACTAGACAGCTACAATAATAAATATTTGATTGAAAATGACTTAGGAATAATGGAGCGAATGTAGAACCTCGTGGTTAGCTATTGCTATATGTATATTGTGGACATTGATTATAAATGGATGTCCATTGATGCTGCGTTCACACCAATTTTTTAATCAGAAACTACCAAAGCCACTTTGGCAATGCATGTAAATTGTTATTTTCATGGATGAATTCACCTCATGTTTGAATATTGTGAAAAAATGTGAAGTCATCTCCTGTATTATTTTCATAGGTCTTCCTTTAGCCAAGCATACTGAGCACCTGTAAAAAGAACTTGATGAACACCAAGACTAATTTCTATTGAACACCAAGACATATACTCACATTACTACTTGTAGTTTCTTGTTTCTTGCCAACAACATATACTCACATTACTACTCACATTCAACATATACTCCAACAGATTACTACTCACATTCAACAACATATACTCCTAATCTACCTCAACAACAATTGAAAACATAATAGGTTTTTCATTACCCACATTGAATGAAGCACAACACATACCCACAAGCCATCAAGTCCATTCAATCCATAAGTACATCCATCAAATTCCCCAAAAGCTATCAACTCAGTAATTTACATTATAAAATAGAAAACAATACAAAATACAATGACATAAAGCATCACATTCAATTTCTTCTCCATCCTTCGAAGCCTTCTACCATGCTCCTAAAATTCATTATCCATCTCATAAACCCTTGTTCTTAGATCGTCAAATTCTTCGCTTCTTATAGATTTACGAGGTGCAGCATTGGAGATCACGTCGTCATCATTATCATTTGCGAACTTGAAGTAATTGTAGTGTTCCTCACTAATCTACAATGCATGACAATCAGTTAATCAAATCAGGCTAATAAATTTCCAAACAAATTTACAAACAAATTTCCGTACAACTAATAAATTTCCAAACAAATTTCCATACTGCTTACATATTTCGATGGACACACAAAGTACAAACGCCCTTTATTTCCATTCTGATTGGTTCGGACAATGTACATGGCAGCTGTTCTCCCACAATCACACAATCTTGGTTTCAATCTTATGTTGCTATTGCTACTAAAGGAACAAGCCATTTTTTAATCTGCATACAAAGTAGAAAACAGAGACATGATACATACATAGCTATTATTGCTACTATTGATACATACATACCTACTGTTTTATTAATGTTATTAAAACCCTGTACTTTTTTAATTGCTAAATATGCAGCCAGCTTCATAAGCATACCCATATCCAGATAAAGCCACTGTATATATCTTAAACTGTAAGAAGCAACAACATCAAATGGTTAAAAGCATGAGCATCTACAGGAATATCATGGTATTATAAAAAAACTAACTCTTAATAAAATCAAATAAAAAGGAAGCGCTAACCATAATGCTTACGAGCATGTATTCCTAATGTTCTGTGTCATGTCCTAACCAACATTGGTGAAGATTCAATATACCTTATTTGAGTAAATTGATGTCGGGCGAGGCTCAACAATATCATCATCACAATGACAAACATTATAAAACAGCAGAAACACCTCTTGCAATTATTCTTTGTGCATTAAAACAAATGGAGATAAGACATACACAAGACACTTCTCAATATCATCAACCTTCTCAAATAATCAAAACCAATTGTCATTTCATTCATTTGTCAACCAAGACTAGGAGTAGAATAGTGAATTACTCAGAGCAAACAACATAACCTAGTACTCTCCAAAGAGTCAGAAGGTTGAGGCATTACTCGAAAGAGGTAAAGTCAAAAAGTTTCAAAGTTACCTTTGTTCGACCAGGCATGATAGGCTTCCCAGTCAACAGCTCGGCAAGAATGCAACAAAGAATAACACTCAATGGTAAAAGCAAACCTCCAATGACCCATTAGGAGAGGCTTGAAGTTGACACCTTAACTGTTATGTTCAAACCTCAAATTAAGACATCAAAACCTTATCAATCCTATTAACTCATGTCTAACTCAATCAACAGATGTCCCATAATGCCCAAACAATCAACATAATGGCAAAATCAAAATCAATAACAATCAAAAATTAAAGGCAAATGCATATTACAGTTAAATTACCTGAACCAGTGAAGCTGAGAGAGAGGCAGAAGCAAAATAAAATGCAAAATTAACAGAGCTCCAAGAAGAGATGGTACAAATGGCAGCAACATTATGTGGGGACCGCAAGAAGGACATTTATCCTGACAAACTTGTAGAGAAAATGACTGTTGGTGAGGCAGTCAATTATCTCAATAATTCCTTCAAGAAATTCTTAGATGAATGTGAGAAAGCTAAGGCAAGTGGTGCAGATGAGTTTGAGATTTGTGTCCCAAGTGATGATGATCCACCCAAACCATCGAAGGATAAGTCCAAATCCTTTGCTTCAAAGTTCTTTTCTTGTGTAGCATGTGCCAAATCATGAATGTTAGGTTTTTATTCTTGGCAATTCCGTTTGACAAAACTCTTTTGAGTTGTAATTTTATTCGCATTTTTATTTCAGTGAGGCTATGAGTTTATTAGATGCGAATCCAACCCGAATCGAGCTTTGCAGAGAAGTTTGTAATGTTAATGCTTTCAAGATTGCCACTTCGCTAATTATTACGGGGGTCGAGCTGCCCGGTCAGCTCGCGGCCGAAGCAAAATTCAAAATTGCATTCAAAATTACATATCAGCCGTTGCTCGCTCGAGCCAAGGAGTGCTCGCTCGAGCTAAGACTTTCTCGCTCGAGCCAAGGATTGCGTCCATACAAAAACCTGAAGAAGTGTATTCCTCGCTCGAGCCAAGGATCCGTCGCTCGAGCCAAGGCACTAGTAGAAATCATGAAAATTACTCTCCTCGCTCGAGCCAGGAAAGCTTCGCTCGAGCGAGCCTCAGAATCCGGATTTCTCAAGGAGTTTGTTTTCTTCCCAATCTGGGATTACTTTTGGTTCTCTATAAATACTTGGTTTTCTCCCAAAACTAAGTAATTGATTGAAGTCCTCCAGATCTTCTTTTTTGGTTCTTAAAGGTTTATATCTGGAGATATTTTGTTATTTTTTTCTTTGATGTTTTATTGAGTATTCAACTCATGGTTTAAAGAGAGTACATCAAAGGTTTGTTTGTTATACACAAAAGAGAGAGTTGTTCTTCAGTTGTGAATTCTGAAGAATTCGAGCCTGAAGCTTTGGTGGAATCCGGAGTGGCTCATCAGAAAGACAATTCCGTGCTGAAGATAGGGTTGGAAGAGGCACATAGAGGTTGGTTCAATTAGGCGTTGTGAATTCGCTAGATAATTGAGAGTATACCTGTGTAATTCCTTTGAATCTTCTTAGTGGATTGATCTTGTGGCAGTTGCCCGTGGTTTTTTTATCACAATTGGAAGGTGTCCAATTGTGATTTTTCCACGTAAAATCTTTGTGTCTCTTTCTCTTGATTGTTTGATTGGGATTGTTATATTTTGCTTAGAATTGGTACATAATCACAAATCAACATCTAGGAGGTTTCTAGATTTTTCAATGAACTTAATCATCATCATTCACATATGTTGGAATCCTATTTCTAATTCAATAAGTGTAACAACCCAAAATTCAAATATAGAACTAGATATGTAAAATATATTGGTAGGCATGATTTTTCAAAAGCGAATTCCATTGTGTAATCTTGGTCATTCATGTGTTTTTGTGTCTGATTCTGTGTGTTTGGTTTTCGAGTTCCTAACATTAGTGATTTTAGTTTCTCAACTTATGTGTACCTTTAACCAACGTGACAATTAGTTGGCCAGAACCCTTGACCAAATCTTTCTTCTTCATGTGAGTATTATTTTTCTTATATTTGTTCGCATTTCTCTTTGATTTTGAGAATTTCTTTGTAATAATGATATATTTCTATATGATTTTTATTGTAAATGCGATTCATTATATTTTATTGTAATACGATACATTTTACTAATAATAGATTTTATCCAATATTGCTTTGGGTTTATACAATAAACTCATTTGTATTAATGATGATATATTTCTATATGATTTTTATTGTAAATGCGATTCATTATATTTTATTGTAATACGATACATTTTACTAATAATAGATTTTATCCAATATTGCTTTGGGTTTATACCATAAACTCATTTGTATTAATGATGCAAAAATGATTTATTTCATGCAAACAACTCATCTATGTATTTTAAATATTTTTAGTACAAGACAATCTATTTTGCTTTCTCGTGGTTTGGACATATAGCACTTTACCCTCTTACCATTTTAAAATAGTCAAAAAATCTTCTTATAATTTTGGATTAAGTTACACTAATAAAATATGAAAAATTATACAATAGTTCTAGAGTATCAAGTGGTCATATTTCCTCACCAATCACCATTCATTGTGTCCCTCATGTTCCTCAATCACCCAACACAAATGCTTAATACTCCACCTTCTCCATTAATCATATTATCGTGCAACACTACATGACCGTACTCCTATACTATCGAACAATCACCTATTAAAATATATAGTCTCCAGCCACTTTTATTCATTACTTTTACATTTTCTTTGGGGGAGGAGGGGAGGCAGTGGTTCTGATTCTCTACCTCTCCAACATTACTGAGTCATAATTCTCAACATTTTCAAATGGATCGAAAACTTTGGTGGAATTCTTAATAATAAAATATCAAAATTTTTTATTCTAAGATTGAATGGACAATAACAAAAAAAAAAAAGGTGATAATTATTGGGATTTTTTTTTCATTGGTGGTTCAGTAATTCTTATAAAGATCTTGAAAATGCTCTTTGGGAGGATATTTTATGTAGTTATGTGGATGTGGATTGTTTGAGAATAAAGAAATGATTTAGTGTTCAGGAAAAACTAGTTCAATTTTGGATGAAGTTTTTTTACCTGATTAAAATTTAGAGTGACTTTATGGGTTAAGATATACAGGGATATTGAATATTATTCATTGATTGATATTACTGGATGCTTAGAAGGTGTTAACGAAAAAACAAAACAAAAAATTGAACTTTTAGTGTATCATTGTGAGATCTTAAGGGTTGTGGTTGCTTCAATGATAATCGAAGTGATTTAGGGACTTCACTATCTATGTTTCTCAATGTAGTGTCTTGAGTCTTACATGCAACTTGAACCCACTTATCTGGATGTCCAGATACACTTTTGGAGCCTTAGTATGACAAGTTATATTTTAATGATTTGAGTAACTCGGTATTAATTCCTATTTAGCATGTGACATTTTCAATATTCGAGCTTCGAGCGTTAGAAACGATTCAAAAAGAGTTAGATTTCAATAGTTGTGACCGCACGTGCAATAAGGGTGTCTCGCATGTGCGGATTAATGTAGTGGGAGTAAAGGATTTTCGGTAGAGCCCACATGTGCAGTAGGAGTTTCGCAGGTGCGGCCTATCTTAGATCGAGTGAGAAAGGGTGCTCAATTCATGACCTTCCATGCTCATATCTAAACTCTCGGATCGGATCCTTTGGTTGTGACGGATAGTGGCCAATATTGGTTGGAATAAGGGTTTCCTAGTTTCCCCATAAAGATTAGGTGGCAAGGCGACTCATTGTGCCTTAATTGATCTTTATTTAACACTTTCGTTTGATTAGTGGATTTTCATTAGATATGCCAAGTCTAGATCATTTGATTATGTCTGACATTGCACCATGATTATTTCGTAAGCGAGATGTGGAAAGGTGCTGGGTCAGCTGCATAACGCCCCCAAAATATTGAAACCTGACTCATCAAATACAACTAGGGGTCATCAAATGGCCTGTGGGTAAAAAATCTAGTATTACCCAACCCGTCCTAGCCCGCTTGATTGCCTAACATGTCTTATCCCATAGAAGATCATTTTGGACTTTAGACAAAGGTTTGAAACCTGAGCCTGCCCATGTACTTGACTTGTACAAGCCTGCATGGGTAAATCCAGCCTAACTATCTCGTTAGCCTGACTCAAACTATCCCGTCCAATTTTTTTTTTTTTTTTAACATTATCCCAAAAAATAACTTTGTTAAATTCAATTTTAATCTATTAAAATCAATACTGTTCTATTTAAAATATATAAAAAAAAAAAAACATTTGACAACCAATATTATCCTTGTAAATTGTCCATTAAAAAAAAAAAAAAAAGAAGGGTAAACTACCAACAGGTCATAATAGTTGGACTTAATTCCATCAAGTCCTATGGAAAATAAGCCATAGTAAAATCATTGCTAAAAATAATTTTTTGTAATGATTTTTTGCATATGTTGCTAAAAATTGATAATTAGTGAATTTTTTTGTCACGGTTTTCATAAATTGTCACTAAAACTTACAATTAATGATTTTTCTGTGACAAATTTTGGAAACTGTCACTAAAATTTGAAAATTAATGAAACTTTTTATTTTTTTAAACTATTACTAAAACTTATAATTAGTGATTTTTTGTGACAAAATTTTCAAACTGTCGCTGAAAATTAACAATTAGTGACAGTTTTTAAATAATGTTTGATGAAAAATACCATTAATTATCATAGGACTTATCGAACAGTAAGACCACTTATTAGGACTTATACGTAAGTCCCTCTAAAAAAAATACACAACACAATTTATTAAAATTGAATTTGCAGTGACCAGTGATATCTTCCTCTCGACTTTTTACATATAACGTTGCCATAATTTGTTAATTTAGTGAATTTATACTTTAATTTGATTGTTTTAATAGTATTAATTAATTTGATCATATGAATTATTAAAAAGAAACAATAAATTTGTATAACTCAATAATATAAGTCGAATAAAAAATGTATAACCCAGTTTAGTTTGATTTTGACCTATAAAATTTAAGCTTACGTGTGGAACATGGTTTAATTTTTTTAAATAAGCCCCGCCCATACCAGCCCGTTGACTGGCCAAAGTCTGAAAAATCCATTAATATATGAGACATAGATACAATAGTTACGGGTCGGGTAAGCCCGACCCATCCCATTGATGAACCCTAGATACAACCCATATTCATAGTTCAATTCTCATTATTAATATATGTAACGTGTGGAAGTGATATGTTATCTTAACAAATCATTGATCATTATCATACTAAATCTCTATATTCCATTCATGAGTTCCAAATTAGGATTTGCAAAAGAGAATTACATGCAATGATTCATTCATAATCCATAAAACTTGAATCTATAGCATGTGATCACAAGAGGTAGTACTGAATTAAATACAAGCAATTGCCATAGAGGCTACAAGTTCCAAGGTCTTGTTTGGTTACATCAAAAGTGGGTCTCAAACCCAACGCAATCAAAGCCCATGGCTAAGCAAAATAAGCCAAGAATGAGCTTCATGCACCAAAATCCTCCTAGCCTTTCACCTTGGCTGAGGCACACTATCAACACTTGAAAATGGTTTTCCACACAAGGATGAGCATAAAGCCCAACAGAAATACTCTTAATGAAGTGCATGAGGTTTAACAATATCATGTGATGAATGCAAATCATGCTCAAAACATAGTTTTTTCTTTCCCAAAACTCATGTCATGCACTTTTTGAAAATGACAAGCAATTCAAGCTTTCATTTATGATTGTTCATTTTTCAATCAAAAATAAAGAACTAAACAAAGCACTAATTCATTAGAACAGTGGATTGTCCAGGTATTGTACCACGATGACTTTGGGCTAAGTTGTATCAATTCGAGTGGTAATTTCTAATTTAATTTGAAAAAGAGATAATGATTTGATTTTTGCTAATGAGAATTTAAATTAAAACTAAAATAACTAAACAAATAAATAGAGTAATCTGAATATGGATAGAAACTTAGGATTTCGAATCCACTACTAATCTCATATCATGCAATTATAATATCCAATTCTAGTAAATCAATGGCTTAGACAATAATGATATATTGTGGCTACAAGTCCGGATATCATCGTCAAGAAGATGAGTATATTCAAAACTTAGACACGAATCATCTTTAGTCGGCATGAATCGTCTACATTAAACTAAGGTTGCAGCACAATTCATCTTCCCTAAGCATGACTTATCTCATGATTTGTATATACAAGAAAGTAAAATAATTGTATGATCCGGCATTCTCAATTACAGAAATCGAATGAACAGATTATTTTAATAGAAGATATAAAAATGATCATACAACGATTATCTACTTCCGAAGAAAAACTAGAATTAAAACACAAAATTACATGATACTTGATTAGAGTTTCATCTCAATCTTAAGAAGAAAGCTAGCCGCTCATGGAGAGGTTGAACACTTCGAATTTTGAAGAGAAAGCCATGGATTGATGATTTGCTCTTCTCCTCTAGCTTCTAGCCGTCTTCTCTAGGGTTGTAGATCCTAAAACAAGTCCCCAAAATCTCTTTTTATAGCCTCCAATCAATTATGAGTCAAAAACACGTGCACAAATATCGAGGCAAATCTGCTCGTGCGGATTGGGAAATCTGCTCGTGCAGATTCAGTTAGAGGGAAATTTTGGTAGGGAAATCCGCTCATATAGATTTGTGAATTCTGCTCGTGCGGATTCACTCAGTTATGGATTTTTGCCTCTTTTTGTCTCTTTTTGCGATCCTTTCGTCGTTGGAGTGATATTAACCTTAAAATGAAGAAAAACACTTTATTTTATCAAATAGCATAAGCTAAAAGACTAAAAACATAAGATAGGAAATCTCAAAGTGTAACATTTTGGCTCAGATCATACCCCCCAAATTACACTTTATCAGTCCTTGAGTAAATCCAAATAAAGCAAAATCTATGTAAGCCACTTTCGTAGGGATCACGATTGCATTTAGTATATACAAAAAACCTTTTAAACCACAAGATTACCCAAGTGGATGAGTGAAGTCTCGTGAGGGTTTCTAGAGATGATATCCACAAACATCAACTTGATCAAAGGGATTGAAACTTGGGATAAATTTATGCACAAATACTCGGCACCACTCTCTTTTCATCAAAGCCAGCCTTGCTCACTTATGGCAAATTTTGAGAAAGCAAGTTAGAAAAATCTTCAAACTATCCATGAACCCATAAATATGCAAACAAAGAACATCGAATCACAATCGGATGAAAGGCATCACATGTTGCTTTCGTGTAAAGTGAGATTCGGTGTGGAAGGAAAGATGACAACATCTCTTATTCATGTACTAATTTCCAACAACTAAGTGCCTTGAATCTTTGAAATCAAACATGGGTCCAAACTTCTTCTTTTTTTTTTATTCTTTTTTTTTTTTTTTAAATGAATGGATCTTTTAAGCTTTCTAATTAACCCATGTAACAAGCGTGAGGCCAGTCACTCACGATCCAGAAGGACTCAGGATACTAGGTGTAGAGACACCCAAACGAGCTTAATAACTCGAGTTAAAAAGGTTACAGACGAACATTTTATTTATTTAATTTTTTTACAATTGTGCAATATTTAATCCCTTAAGTTTTCTAATTAACTCATGTAGCAAGTGTTAGGCCAACGACTCCCAATCTAGATGGACTTAGGGCACTAGGTGTAGAGACACCCCAACAGGCTTAATAACTCGAGTTAAAAAGGCTACGAACTCAAACTAGTCATTCTTTTTTTATTTTTTTATTTTAATAACAAGAACCCATGCTCATATCTTGAACCCCAGTTCATCTTAAGTAATTGGAAGCAACACATGATCAGAAATATCAACTTTAACTACCATAACCAAATGTGAACATGCAAGTGCACAAAGTGACAAGTGATACCAACAATCCTTATGCAATGATACCGAAATGAATTCATATTTCATAAGTCATGAATAATCCAAAAATATCAAACTCACGTACCTTCAACTCAAGACATAAGCAAACTAGGATGTTTAACACGATAAAGAGTGTAGCATAATCATATTCACATATAACTCTATACCAAGTAGAAATCCCATTAATCAAGTCGGAATGTAGAAATATAGCAAGAAGTCAGCATCCCCTTCCAACTAAAACCTGGCAGTGCTCTCACTCGCAAATGTAAAGAAATAAAGTAGCCAAGTAAAAAAGTAAAAATAAGAGCGAAAACGAAGGGCACCAATGCAATCATTAGCGATAAAAGATGAGGTGAGAAAAACACCCCAAACAGTGGAGTACAATGGCTTGCAATAGAAAACCAGATATGCCAAGACATAATAGAAAAGATATATACACGAGAGAGAGAGAGAGAGAGAGAGAGAGAGAGAGAGCAGTGCTCGTCGGCAGTGAGTTGATGCAAGAGTGGTGAGGTAGTAGGGTGGTACGGCGGGCTGGTGATGGAGGTTGGTGGATTGGTGGGTGTGTGATGAAGAAAGAAAGAGAAATGAGAGAAACTATACCTGCAAAAGGGTAAGAAAATAAACACAAATATACAAGTTTTTTATTTTTATTTTTATCCGAGGCTTCATATTGATCTTCCTTTAAGTAATCTGTCTCAAACCAAATTTGTTAGGTTGTACTTAGCAGTTCCCTTCAAAAGTGTACTCATCTATTTTGCCCTAACACACCACACTGAAAACACACAAAATAATAAATAAAACAATAATACTAAAATGCTCAGGTTTCCTCCTGTCCAACAGTGCATGACTAAGTTGTAAATGACTTGTTGGAGGATGATTAATGGAGTGGAGAAATATGTGTGTGAAAAGTATAGTATGTAAATAAATCTCATGGGTGGAAACAATAAGATCAAAACCAAAAATAAAATCCCATCCATGTTGATTTACTTTATCCCTACATTTTCTACAATTAAATCCCTTTCAATTTCCTCCACATGAGAGGCTATAATTATGGAGAGAGTTTCTGTCAAATCTATGGGTGCAACAGTAAGCTCATGTAACAAAAATACTAACTCCATATTAGTTGTTGGATCACTGGATGGATGTGTTATGGCTTTACCCGGTTCAATTTGCAATTCTATTTAAAAAATCTCATAGCATGCACTCTTACGAAAGTCTTGAACGAGTTAGTCCAAAGAAATTCACACCTCAGCAGGGAAAATCTCCAAATATTCAGTTGCCCACATTGTGTCCACAAATTGACTTGTTTGAGAGTTCAACCCATTGTAAAAGAAAACAATGAGTTAAGTCATTTTTGTAGCCATGTTGTGGACAAGTGTCAACATTGCTCCTGTTTCATTCCCAACAATGATAAAATAACTCATCCACTTCTTGAGTCAAATTCAATATTTTTCTTTTGAGAAGAGTGAATTCAAATGGAGGTTGTGATTCTTTCCATTTAAAATAAGCTGACATAGTTACCCAATAATCCTTGTTAATTGAAAACTCAGGACTAGAAAAATCACTTTCAACGAAATTCATCTTCAGGGAAAAAAAAAAAAGATTCTTGTCAAGAGCTTGTGAGTTGTTCACTTGCTGTTGTAGACGTCCCATTTTGACTGCCCTTAAGGCTTGGGTGCTTTGTTCCGAGTACTCGATGATGAAACATTACATTGAGCAATCGTTCGAATATTCAACAAGAGGAATTCGCTTTCGGGCTTCAAAAACCCTTCAAGCCTAAACCCTTTTTTTTTTTTTTTTTTTTTTTTTTTTTTTTTTTTTTTTTTTTTTTATCAAAACCACTTTTCATTTAGCATGACCACCCAAACAATTGCATGCCAAATTTGATTGGCCTGTCGTCCCTTCTCATGACTGGCCGGCCATGTTTAGCGATAGCAGATATTTTACAGCTACCAACTGTCTTTATGCCCATGCTTTGCGTCAACTGTCCCTACACAACTATTTCTGATGTGAGAAGGCAAAAATTTATAAATAGAAGGCCTACCCTCAGGTTTTGGGGTTGAAAAAATTCATTCAAGAGCTTAATGAAATCCAAGCCATCTTTTCTACCCTCTCAATTATAGATACAAGATAGACACACCTTTGGAGCTCAAACTTGAAGCTTCCTACTGAGATTTTGAGCCTACTTTCAGAAACTTGAGAGTGCTTTGAATCAAGTTTGCTTAACCAAGAGCATCCTCTCTTCAAGAGGTATAAGCTTTGGCAACCTTCTCCTTTGTTTATACTACTCTTTTCCATTCTTTTTTACTCTGTTTATATACTACTCTTTTCCATTCTTTTTTACTCTGTTTATACACTGTTTTGGGTTGTTTTCAAAGGCTGAAAATATGTGATTTAAAGTTCCAAAGGTGAAGGGGCTAGCCACCCTTCTTTGGCTTGCTTACTAGGCTTGTTCCTTCCATTTTTGTTAAAGTTTTCTACCATTTTCAAAATAATTTTCAGCACTGTTTTGTGCTATTTGGGGGTTGTTTTAAGTTTTTACTGAATTTATGCATTGAATATTATCCTTGTGTTGTTGTAAGTCCTCATGGATTGGTCATGGATTAGTGTATAGGCCATAGCCACCAATCCATTTGAGTTGATAATCCTTTCTTTCATTTTTATGGCTTTCATATACATATTCACACCATTGTAATCATCCTTCTATCTCTGCAACCTCCCTCAATTCTTTGTTTCTTTTGATTAAAGAGTTGAATCAGACGAAAGATTACCACTCAAGGCACAAGAAAGAGACCCTTTATGCTAAATGGTTTAATCTCTTCAGAGGTTCATCACCAGGGCATTACATCTCTGTTATGCTAAGTGTGATCTCTTATTTGATACTTCTCTTTATCATCAGTGCATTACTTCTAAGGGACTAAGTTTCTAGTTAGACCCTTGGAAATCACAAAGGAAAGTGTCATTATAGCTTATTATCAAGTTTGGATTTGGAGTCATTATCACTTATTTTGGGTTTGATTAGTCATTGTCACTCTCTTTGAGTTTGACTAGTCATTATCGCTCATTTTGGGTTTGACTTAGAATTCATTATCGCTTGGAAATGAGTTTCATTCTTCCTTTCTAAATTCCCCTATAGAAAAGGGCTTGAAAAGCTTATTTCTCGGGTTAAGTCGTGCTTGCTATCCTTTATTTCTTTGGATTTAGTGGACGTAATCATCACCTTTGGAAAAAATGAAGAAAAGATAAGAAATGAAAAGGTAATGTAAAAAAGGCTAATAAATAAAAAGGTACAAATGGTAATAAAATTGGGTTAGGTTCAATCGGACGATATATTGAGCCTATTGCGTCTTAGATCATTGCATACTTTTTAGTGATGTTTAATGGTTCATGAAACAATGTCTACCCCTTCCCTTAAGGTAACTCCATGATAGGAAGGAGGTATCGTTTGTCATTTTATTGAGCTTTTGTCTTATCGGTTTTAAGATCATCACGCAACCAATTTGCGACAATTGATGATTTGTGAATTGAATCTACCCCTCCCTTGATCATCTTCATGATAGGAAAGGGCAGAGAGGATAAACATCTCCTGGAAACACTCTATTTTTAATCTGTTTCAACTCTGTAGTAGTAGGGCTTTTCCCAAAAGCAGTGGCCGGCCGGCCACCACTCTGTACGGCCGACCACTTTTCAAGGCCAATTGGCCACTTATTATCTACAGGTAGTGTCATTTTTAGAGCAAAGTAGAGTACAATTTGAGGCGAAAACAAAATAATTTCCTGACCACAAACAGAGAGGTTTCCGGGAGGATGTTCTCGGTTGTGCGTACGTGGCTCCTCGCCTCTCATTCAAGTCCTTTAAATTAGTGTTTTAATATTAGTATGTATAATTAATTAGTTGGCTTCATTCAAATTTGTAATAGCTAGTTAATTTAGTTAATTCATTTGAATTTATAATAATTAGATTAATTAGGACATTCATTCAGACCCTCTTGTGTGAGGGAAAACTTGTAATATTTGTATGTCTTCTAACCTCCATTTCTTTTTCTCTTCTATTTACATGCTTACCGTGGTTGCATAGAGTATCATGTTTTTCATTTCATATCATTACCATGTTTTGCATCCATTTTAGCACGGATTAAAATTCGGCTCATCAATATAGTGTTTTACTACTTGTGCGCTACCTCATGCTTTGAGTTGCTTCACATGTCATGTTAGAAGCCGAATTTATTAGTTGGATTCTCGTATGTGTTGCATTAGTCATTTACATTGTTAGGATCATGCATTTTTTTCTAATTATTTTCTTTTCTTTGGCTTGTCTCAGAGTACTAGGTGAGTATTTCTTGCTTTAGCATATTGCATGTGTGCTTGTGTTGCCATATCAAGCATATTACCATGAGGCTAAATACTTATTTGATATACCTCTTTGAATGCCTGTGGATGAAGGCTGTTTCGCTTAAGTTGGGATGACTTTGATTAATGTACATATGAGCTCACTTTTTCAAGTAAGCACACATTCAAACCTCTTTTCAAACAAACATGAAATCAAAACATTCCAAAATAGGTGACGTAGTCTATACTTGTGTGCCTCACCTAGTAAGTTAGCATAATAATCAGAACATGAGCATATAATGTCCATAAAAAATCACATCGTGATTAGTAGAGGCCAATCTTTGATCAGGTGAGTGGGGTGCTCAATTCATGACCTTCTCCTCTTATACCTAAGTTTCCGAGCTGAGACACTTTGGTTATGACGGACAAGTGGCCTTTGGCACGAGTCACGAGTTTCCTAAATTTTTTGAAAATATTTAGGTGGTGATTTTGAAATCTTGCAATGCAGTCCATTTTTGGCATCTCTAATGATAAATGGATTTTCTAAGATTTGCCGGACTTGCACTTACATTTGTGTGTGTGTATGTGTGTGTGTGTGTGTTTTTTTTTTCCCGTTTCACATTGCACTTGTGAAACCAGATTCAGAACCATGAGAGTCCGAACTGTAGGGCTATACCCCTCCGAGGAGCACGAAAAACCAGTTACAGTTTCTGGCGACTCTGCTGGGGAAATTAGAGAACTTGATTTTGACTTCATGATGTATCATTTTATTTATAGATATATGTTCATTGCATTGTATTTGCATTAGTACTCTTAAGTCACTGTATTTTCCATTTATTATTCCTGGATGGCTTGCCGAAGGTTTACCTAAAAAGCTTGCCAAAAGGCTGGCTAGTTGGTTGTGGGCTTTGCCATATTGGAAACACAATCCTCGGATCTGAATTATTGCTGTACCGTTTGATCCTCCTTTCATTTCTCAGTGTTAAGTATAAGAGGTATATTAGGTAATCTTGCCAAGGTACCCTGTAGACACCCCATTTTTGACTGCCCTTAAGACTTGGGCGCTTCATTCCGAGAACTCGATGATGAAAGTTACATTATGCAAATCATTTGGATCTTCAACAAAAGAATTTGGTTTCGAGCTATAATCCCAAACCTTACGCCCTATTTTGGCCAAACTATTTTAGACTTTAAAACCATCTTTTCAAAATATTTTTCCCAATGTTTCTACGATATTTCGAGGCTCGCATTTCGATTAAAATATTGCACCTTTTAGTAAACCGAGTAAGGAGAAAGTGGAAATAAATGGAAGGGAGGTAAACTCTTTGAAAGATCTTTAAAAACATCTTATTTATAGGTTTGAAGTTGAAGGAAATAGGAGGGGATGGAGAAAACTAGTTGGGGAAAATATTGAGCATCAAACCATTAATAAAGAAATGAACAACCTTCACTAAATTAAGCATATCTCTTTGTACACTTAGAATGTAGATGTGAGACCACCACCATTGGAAAGTAGACTTCTAAGGCTTCAATTTAGACTCAAGAATCACCTAAAATCGAGTCCCAATGAGGCAGATATGCCCGTTTGAAGTTGGGCTTAGAAACAGATTTTTTTTTACAAGTATCTGCCCGGCCAATTGATGAGAAATCTAGTCAAAATAGTGGCCGGCCGGCCATTTTTAGCGTAGGAAGATATTTTTCAACTGCCAGCTATCTTCATGCATGGAATGCTGGCCAGCTGTCTTTTTCTTGATATTTCTGACTGGAGAAGCTCATTTTCGATAAATAGAGGGCCTTCCCTTTGGTTTTAAGGTTGCAAAATCAATTTCCAAGAGCTTTTGAAAAAAACCAAAAATCTTCTCTACCCTCCCAAATATCGATACAAGTTAGATACACCATTGGAACTTAGAACTGGACTCTTTTGCTGAGATTTCATCTTCATTTCAGAGGCTTGAGGGTGCTTTGAATCAAGTTTGCTTAATTAAGAACATCCTCTCTTCAAGAGGTATAACCTTTGCCATCATTCTCTTTGCTTACACCACTCTTTTCTTCACTTTTTCTTGCTATTTGTACACTATTTTGGATTGGTTCTAAATGCTAGAACTTGTGATTTAAGAGCTACCAAAGGTGGAGGGGTTAACCACCATTGCTTGAACCTTATCCCATAGCTCATATCCTTGTTCTTCCCACTTATTTCTTTGATTTTAGCTACTGTTTTTGGACTATTTTCAGAGGCTAAAATATGCAATTTGAAGTTGTAAAAAGTGGAGAGGTTAGCTACCCTTCCTTAGGCTTGCTTACTAGCTTTGTTCTCTTCCATTTTTGCTTACTTTTTCTAGCCTTTCAAAATGATTTCTGCATTATTTTCTTAGTTTTGGGGCTGTTTTAATTGTTTATTTAGTTTATGCTTTGAATACTATGCTTGTATTGTTGTAAGTCCTCATAGATTTAGTCGTTTAGGCCATATACACCAATCTATTTGAGTTGATAGCTTTTGATTCCATAATTTTCATACAAATACTCACACTTGTAATAATCATCTCTGTAACCTCCCTCCTTTCTTGGTTTTCTTTATTTGAGAGTTGTTTCAAACAATTGATTGTTGTTTAAGGCTGGAGAAATAGACCTTCTATGGTTAATAGTTTAATCTCTTCGGAGGTTCATTACCAGGGCATTACATTTCTCTCATGCTAAGCACAACTTCTTGTTTAACACTTCTCTTTATTAGTGGACGTAGTTATCACTTTCAAACCAAAAATGAATAAAGAATGGTAAGGTAATGAAAAAAGAGATTAAAATTGGAATAAAAGTGGTAAAAAGGTAATAAAATTGAGTTGGGTTCAATTGGACGTTATATTGAACGCATTGAGTCTTGAGTCACTACCTACTCGTAGTGATATTAATGATTCAAGAAGTAATATCTACCACTTCCCTGAGAGGTAACTCCATGATAGGGAGGAGGTGTTGTTAGTCTTTTGTGTCCATTTATTGATCTTTTGTCCTATCGATTCATAGATCATCATGTAACAACTTTGTGACTATTGATGGCTTGTGAACCGAGTCTACTTCTCCTTGTAGATACTTTATTTTTGACCGTCCCTAAGATTGGGCGCCTCAGGTTGATCACTCGATGATGAAAGTGACGTTGTACAAATGTTCGATTTCTTTAGCAAGAAGAGCTTCTAATCCCAACCTCACACCCCATTTTTGACTAAAACTATTTTAGACCTTAAAATCCTCTTTTCCAAAATATGTTTCCAAATGCTTCTACGATGTTCCAAGGCTCGCATTTCATTTAAAATATTGCACTTTTCGATAAACCGAGCAAGGACAAAGTGGAAATAAATGGAAGGGAGATGAACTCTTTGAAAAATCTTAAAAAACGTTTTATTTATAGGTTTGAACTTGGAGGAAATAGGATGGGGCGAAAGAAAACTAGTTGGGAGAAAGGTTGGGCATCAATCTGTTAGGACAGAAATAATAAGCCTTCACTAAATAAGCATATCTCTTTGCACATTTAGAATTTAGATGTGAGGTCACCACCATTGGAAAGTAGACTTCTGGGGCTTCAATTTAGACTCAAGAGTGACCTAAAGCCGAGTCCGGATGAGGGAGATATGCCCATTTGAAGTCGGGCTTGAAAACAGATTTTTGTCTAGCCGCCCACTATTAGTGGCCTATCAACCACTTGTGTTAAAAAATAGTTTTTTTTGCAGATATTTGTTACCAGCTGTTCCCACAAGTTTATGCATGATACGATTTGTATGTATATAGATGTTTCCGACTTGAGGGACTATTTTTCTATATATAGGTGACCACCCTTCTTGAAATTAGATTACAAAAAATTCCAAAAGCCCCAAAACTTGAAATTCTCTCTCTATTTCTATCTTGCAATACACACACCTTACCCAAACACTTCCTAAATCAATATTGGAGCTCTCCTTGCTGAGATTATTGAGTCCAAATTTCAGCCCTTGAGGGTGAGAACTCGTGGGTTTGTTAACAAAAGAGTTACCTTGCTTCAAGAGGTATAATTTTGAGCATCTCTTCACTACTTTTTCCCAATCTTTTCTTGCTACTTTTGAACTATTTTTACACTATTTTTATGGGTTGAAACTTGTGGTTTAAAGCTACCAAAGGTGGAGGAGTTAACTACTCTTCTTTGAACCTTGTCTCCTAAGCTTTTGCCCTTGTGTTTCCCATTTCTTTCTCAACTTTTTCCAACATTTTACCACTGATTTTCAGAGTTTTTCAGAGGCTAAAAATGTTGTTTTGAGGTCCAAAAAATGTAGAGATTAGCCACCCCTCCTTATGCTTGTTTACTAGCTCAATTTCTCCATTGTTTTAGCTTACTTTTTTTTAGCTTTTCCATGTTAATTTCAGTACATTTTTAGGTGTTTTAGCACTATTTTACGTTGTTTATTTCATTTATGCTTTGTATAGCATGCTTGTAGTGTAATGGTCCTCATAGGTTTGGTGTTTTAGGCCTTAGACACCAACCTATTTGAGTTAATAGCATTTATTTCAAGCTTTCCATACTTGTGATCACCTCTAATCATCTTTGCAACCTCCCTCTTGTCTTGGCATTTTATTTGTTTTGAGAGTTGTTTCAACCAATTGATTGTTTAAGCTTGAGATTGAGATCGTTGTGCTTAATGGTTTAATCTCCTCGAGGGTTCATTACCAACGACATGACATCTCTCACATGCCCAAAACAACCCTTTGTTTGGCACTTCTCTCCCATTAGTGGACTTAATGCCCATTTTTGGACTAAAATGATTAATGAATGGAAAGGTAATAAAACACTAAAATGGAACAAGATAATAAAATCAAGTCATGGGTTCAATCGGACGTTAATTGAACCTATTGAGTCTTGAGTCGTTTCATACTTGTTAGTGATCAAAATGATTCAAGAATCAATGTCAACCACTTCCCTTGATCAATATCATAATAGGGAGGAGGTTTTGAGAGTCTTTCATTGCATTTATTGAAATTGTATCCCTTGGTTCATAAGTCATCACGCTTGAATTTGCGTCGATTGATGGCTTGCGAATCGAGCCTACCCCTCATTTGAGCTATCTGATGATAAGGAAAGGTAGGGTGGACAAACATCCCTTGAGAGTGCTCTGTTTGTGCCCTATTTATTTTCTATTACAGCAGGAGAAACCCAACATTAGTGGCCGACATGCCACCTTTACTGTACGGCAGGCCATTATTGGTAGACAATCGGCCACCACTTCTGGCCCGCCGGCCGCCTTTTCTAGCCAGACAGTACCACATTTCTTTCATAGTGCAGAGTAGAGGCTGAGATGCAAAATAGTGCAGAAGCATTCTCAGGGGAGAAACTCATGTGCATGTATAACCCTTTCCCTAATTTCTTGGGGCCCGTTAACTTGTGGACTTGTAGTATTTAAATATAGTTTATTAAATTTCATCTTGTAAATTAATTAGTTAGAATAGCTAGCTAACTTGCTATTGTAATTAATTAATTAGTTAGAGTAATTAATTAATTTTGTGTTGTATTTATTTAATTAGCTAGGATAGTTAGTTAAATTCGGTGCTGTAATAATTAGCTAGCATAGTTAATTTAATTCATTTGGTTTGTAATAGTTAATTAATTAGCTTAAATTAGCTAAGACATTCATTTGGACCTTCCTGCGTGAGGGCAACATTGTAATAATGTGTATGTCTTTCAACTCCATATCTTTCTCCCTTTTATTTACCCGCTTATGATGGATTGCATGTGGCATCATGTTTCTTTTAGCATTTTCCATGCTTTGCATCCATATGTCTTACATGCATAGGGTTCGGCTCATCATTCTAACTCGTATTGTTAGTTAAATGCTTCTTTGAATATGTGCTTGAATCGCATGTTATCAAATTGATTCGTATGTTATCACATGTTAATAGCCGAGCCCATATTGCATTTTGTATGTGTCGCATTAGTCATGTTGCATTAGTGAGGATCATGCATTTTTCTAACTAATTTATTCCTTTTGGCTTGCCTTGAAGTACTAGGTGAGCACTTATTGCTTTAGTATATTGCATGAGTGTTAGTGTTGCCATGTCAAGCATGATTACCATGGGGCTAAGTGCTTAATTAATATATCTGTTTGGATGCCTGTGGATGAAGGCTAGTTTCCTGAATTAGGATAAATTGATGAATGTATCTATGAGATCACCTTTTCAAGTGGTACATAGTCAAAACAATTTTCAAACCTACATGAAATCGAAATGTTCCAGTTTCTGCAAATTAGTCTATACTTGTGTGCAACACATAGTAAGTTGCCTAATAATCGGGAACACGAGCATATAATGTAAATAAGAATCACATCATGATTAGTAGAGGTCGATCTTTGATCGGACGAGTGGGGTGCTTAAATTCATGACCTTTCCCTCTTCTACCTAAGTTCCCGAGCGGAGACACTTTGATGATGACAGATAAGTGGCCTTTGGCACGAGTCTCGGGTTTTTTAAATTTCCTAAAAATATTTAGGTGGTGACTTTGTAATCTGGCAAAACAGTCCATTTTTGGCATTTTGATTCAAAATCGATTTTTCAAAAGAATTGCTGGATTTGGACTTATTTGTGTTTATCTATTTCACATTGTACTTGTGGAATCAGATTCAGAACCATGGGAGTCCGAACTATAGGGCTAGTCGTCTCCGGAAGGAGCACGAAAAGTCAAACTACACTCTCTTGATCAGTTTCATGATAGGGAGAGGTAAAAAGGATAAACATCCCCTGGAAATACTCTGGTTTTGCTCTGTTTCAATTCTGTGACAGTAGGGTAGTACCCAAAAGTAGTGGCTGGCCAGCCACTACTCTATCCGGCCGGCCAGTTTCCAAAGGCTGGCACCACCTTTTTGTTCAAACAGTGTCATTTTCATGATAGATCAAAATAGAAGTTGAGGTGAAAACAGAATTATTTTCTGACTACGAACAGAATAGATTCTAGCAACAGAACAGAGGAGTTTCTGGAAGGATGTTCTCGGTTGCACGTGTGGTTCTTTGACTCTCGTTCGAGTTAATCAACTTGTAGCTCTTAGATTACTTAATGAGTTATAATTAATTAGTTAAATTCCTTTGCATTTGTAATAGCTAGATTGTTTAGTTAATTGATTCGGCGTTGTAATATTTAACTTAATTAGGACATTCATTCGGACCCTCCCGTGTGAGGGCAAACTTGTAATATTGTGTATGTCTTCTAACCCCCGTTTCTTTCTCCCTTCTATTTACTTGCTTATGATGGCTGCCATGTATCATCATATTTTGGTTTCATAACATTGCCATGTATTGTATCCATTTTTTGCATGCATTGTGTTCGGTTCATCATCCTAATATTGTTTTCATTTCCTAAATTACTTGAATACGTGAACTATCGCATGCTTTGAGTAGAGCCATTTAACATGTCAATAAACCGAACCTAGTAGTTGCATTTTGTATGTGTTGCATTAGACACTTGCATATTAGAGCATGCATTTTTCTAATTGTTTTCTTCTATTTTGGCTTGCCTCGGTTGAGTACTAGGTGAGCATTTATTGCTTTAGCATATTACATGAAGTTGGTGTTGCCATATCAAGTATAATACCATG
>JAPPVO010003332.1:0-11219 GCA_030407325.1 Camellia japonica | reverse complement strand
GCTGGAACCTGATTTCGACTCACAAGACTCGGTGAAATCAGATTCCGGCTCACTACCTGACCCGATGCTGCTTGACAAAAATCCCTCTTCGTACTGCCAAACGAGAGAGGGTGCGATGGATGCATCCAAAATATTTGCTGGTAGGCCCGCAGCCGTTTCATTCCCGATCATGGACACCGAGGAGTTTATCCCCCAAGCACTTCTTCGATCGGAGGATCTGAAAGTAGACATGCCAGTGCTACCCCCATTTCAATCTCGACGTCCTCAGACTCCATCTCCTTACTCTGCTCAACCTCCACTAATGGATCTGCCTGCTCCTCGGCGACATCATCCCCAGGTAGCTGCAGGTCAAAGAAAATCTCGAACCCCGGCACACGCCTCCTCTCGGCATTCAGCCACGGCTCTGGAAAGCCACAGAATGGAAAGTCCTCCCCCTCCCAGACGAAGCGTCCGTTTAGGGTACCCTGAATGGGCCGGTGCATTAACTCAAAAGGCTTCCCCGCCTGTTTCGCTCTGGCTCTCCCAGCCACCTCCTTTCCTTTCCTTACCCAATCCTCCTTGGTGGGCGAATAACCCAAGCCAAAGGTGTGTGGGTTGTGCAGCACCTCGGCCAATGTTGCAACGCCCTTCCGGCCGCTCTTTCCCAATCCCATCCCGAGGATGTGTTGGAGCTTGTTCATGAGGTATACTGCCTGAGCACTGACATATATCCCTTCATTAGTAGCCATGATGTTTTGTACAACCCGAGCCTCAGTCAGGGTAAAACCTGATATGAACACGTCCTCCATACCGTGCTCAATTTCTAGAACAGGCGTAGATACCTCCAGTGGTGGATGAATCGATGAATTTCCAAAAACAATGGCTACTCCCTTCCCATGGGGGTATTTCACCATTTGATGCAAGGTGGACGATACTGCCTTTACCTGATGCAGCCACGGCCGCCCCAAAAGCAGGTTGAAAGTTGCAGGAACCTCTAAGACATGGAAATCTATCTCATGCTGTCCCGGTCCAACCTTGGTCTGAATTTTTACCATCCCCATGACTTCTCTGCCCGTGTTGTCGTATGCCCGGATCACCTGAGCCGTCGGTATAAAGTCCGCAGTCTTCAAACTGATTGCATACGCAGTTCTTGCTGGGCACACATTGATGGCGGATCCGGTATCAACAAGAACCACCGGTATCCATTTATTCCACACTCCACGAAGATGTAGAGTGGCTTGTTATGGTTCACCCCCTCAGGTGGCAATTCCTTGTCGGAAAAAGTCAACATCGGGGTAGCTCCTCCCGAAAGACTAATCCCACCAGCTGCTCCGCGTGGTTTCTATCGAAAGCTTGGCCTTATCCATGGCCGATAAGACAGCCTGTCGGTGCACTCGCGACGCCATAAGCAGTCCCCAGATGGAGATGTCTGCTTGTATCTTTTTTAGCTGTCTGAGTACAGCTTCATCCTCAAGTTGCTTCTCCTTTTGTTTTTCGGCCTCCCTATCCTTCCCAAATGCCTCTGGCTGATCCAGGTGCGGAGGCTTGAAATACCGTCCACTCCTACTCATATGGTTAACTTCACCAACGTACCAGGTATCATCTGGTTGGTTGCTCCTCCAATCCTCGTCCGTGTGGGCAAGACATAAATCATCGTCCTTCCACCACATTCCATCGGCAGCCGACAGACACCTATCCGGCTCCGGTATGACTGTTCTCGTACTCGCGGTACCTTCCATCCATATGCTCGCAGCATTCTCTGTTTCTGTGCGCATAGTAGTTTCAGTCCCCACATGAGCCTTAGCTTTCCTGATTCTCTCAAAAACTTCAAATCTTTCCTGTTCCGACTGTGTCAATACAGCTGGCTGTTCAATAATTCCTTTATTCAAAATGCTCCAATCCCGAGCGAAATTCTTGACACCGACGCTCTCCGGCGATGTACTCTATTCTTCGACCCTTCCGGCAGTCACTGACATTCTTGCCCCTGCCGGGCCCTGTCCTGGTTGGAATTCTCTCACAATATCTGGTTGATCATCCAACCACCTGGTAGCCTCCGCCGAATCCTCATAATCGAACCAGTTGACTGCTGTGTCCCCTGGATCTTGGTCACTATAAAACTGGAGATTGGCAAGGTCCTCTTCCATAGCCGTCAAATTATCTGTCCTCTGTCCCAAACCATCCCCTTGGATTACACACAGCTCTATCTCTGTTGGCAATTCCACACTTGGCCCATCCTGGCCTACTAACGAAATGTAGTCACTCGAACTATATACTTTTTCAACAAAACTCCCAGATTCCTCGAACTCTGGCTCAACAACCCCCTTCTCTTCTGAAACCTCCCCTCTTCTGTCTTTGACAGTTACCCCCATTGGCTTAGGTTGGGTTATGGAGATGTCCATCATGCACAAGTCAGTGCAAGGAAGGAAGGAACACCTCCGGCTTAGGTAGGTGGGAAGGAGTGATATAGATGCTAGGATCATAAGACACGACCCCAGCCTGGATGAAATTGATTCTTTTGGGAGGTGGAGCTTGGTTGTACGGTGGGAGGGGGTTTGTTGTGACATTGGGTTTTTCGGAGGCATAATCACCCCGTTATCAATGAGATCTTGAATCTCATGACGTAACCAGTAGCATAGGTCGGTGTCATGATCGTGCTATTGGTGAAATGCGCAATATTTGCTGCTGGGTTGTGGGTAGGAGGAAGTTTTTCCGGTAATGGCCGTGGCTCTAGGGGCTTCAAGTGCCCTTTTCTGATTAACACCCCCAGAGTTTTGGACAGGGGCATATATAGTGGAGCGAAGGTTCTTTGGTTTTTGGGTGGGTATTTGGCTGTTTGTGTATGGCTTCCGGACGCACCGGAGAATGGCGTAGCTGCCATGGTTCGTGGAGGGAGGTTGGTGGTAACCATGCTCACTTCGGAGGCTCTCGCGGTTGTAGCACCGCTCGGGCCTGTGTTGTTGTTGCGATTGAAAGTTCTTCGGGATTGCTCCTGATCATTATCAATTAAGCCTTGCTTCAAGGCATCCTCAATTTGTACTCCCATCTCATGCAGATCAGAAAAGGTAGGGAAGGGGAGTACGATCATTTTCTGCATCAACTTTGGCTGAAGATTGCGCACAATCATCCGAATCTGGTCTTTGTCTGTGGGCCTTAGGGTCATCATCGAAGCCTTAGCCCTCCAGCGAGTCACAAATTCTGAGAAGCTCTCCTTAGCCTCTTGTCTCGTCGTCTCAAGATCACGGGTCGTAATCTCGATTTGTGTGTTATATGAATATTGTGCAATGAAGGCCTCAGCCATTTCATCCCAGTTTCTCTTGACATCATCTTCTAATTTGGCATACCATATGGCCGCCACACCCGACAGGGTCCGGCCGAATAGAGACAGCTTCTGCAATCTGGAGAGGCCCATTGGCCTTAAGATATCTGAAAACAATCTCAGGTGCACCATGGGATCCCCGGATCCATCAAATCGGTCGATGTGCGGCATCTTGAATCTATCCGGCAGCGTCACAGCTGCGTCGGTATATCCGTCTTCAATGTCAGGGATGGTCTTGACTCCCTAGGATCTCTTGAACAGCTTTTCGAGCTTGCTCAACTTCAGTGCTGTGGGATCTGTCTCGAACTCAAAAGGGGAGTCCGGTAGGTTGGTGGGTGTTTTGGATAATTGGGGTAGGATCTGGGGTAGAACCGGGGGTGGGGGTGGTCCTGTGGGAATGTCCGTATCATTCTGAACATTAGCTGTCTCCCCGAGGGTTGGAACTCCCGGCGGGGAAGGAGCTTGCTGCGAAGCAGATGCTCCAGTTTGCTGTTGTAGCCTCACGATTAACTCTGCTTGCTCAGTCATAACCGTGGCCTGTTGCTTGGCGAACTCTGCCTGTCGAACAGCGTCTTGCTGCATAATTTTCATGCTCTCTTGAAGCTAGCACACCATCTCCTCTAAACTTGCCATACTATCCTGATCTGACTGAATTACCAGTATATATTCCCTCTCTGTGGGAGAAACAGGACCCTGATCCCTACTGTACTCAGGTGGGGTAGATAAGGCCCTCTGAACTGGCTGCTGAACCGATGTTTTCTACCTAACTACCCTTCGTCTAGTAACCGGGGGTAGAGAGTGGTACACTGGTTGTCAGTCTACCAGATTCTCAGATCGATGGAGTCGACGACCTCTAGTCCAGAGTGCTTGGGGAATATCTACTGGGTTAGAAGCAATCGCGATAAACTACCTAGCAAAAAGATAAATAAAGCGATAATAAGGAAATAAAACAACCAGATAAATGGACAGCATAACAGCGTAAAATAAACACACAACACACAGTTGGGTATCACAATACACTGTTGATAAACTGAATACACTGTTCTCAGATATTGATCATTGTTCCCAGATTACTGCCCCCAAGACCAAGTTTGATACCCGCAGATAACTGATCCTCAAAACACTGGTGCCCGCAGGCCTGATGCCCAAACTTGCAAACTGATATGCGCATTCCCTGTAGAGATACACTCTAAAGCACATAGCAGATAAGCGAGAGCCAAAACACCCCTATGTTGGGGTAGGGTTTCCCTGTCCTATTTTGTCAGGAGCTAGGGTTTCACTACACACGCAGCGGTTTCAAACAACCTATATCGGGTAAGCAACCTGTCCTAATTTGGAATGGTCACTATGGATTCCGAATATATACTAGGTCAAATGGTCGAAAAGGGTGCCCCGGTAAAACCGGGGTTTGTGTTCCCACACTAGCAGAGCCCGCAACCGGTCAGCCTTATGGCATGCTTTGACAAAGTCAAGCCTTCGGCAAACCGCTCAGGAATAGCAGATGGCCAACACGGTGTCCTAGGCGCACCAATGCACATGCAATGCAAAGAAACACATAAGTGAAATCAAAACAAGATATCATGAGTTCGACTCAAGCTCTCTAAACTCCCCAGCAGAGTCGCCAGAAACTGTAGACGTCCCCGAACGTGTCCGGGAGATGAATCCTGTTTTGTTCGTCTGTGGGTCTACTACAGTTCAGGACTCAAATTGTCACGGTTCTTAATCTGAACCAAAGAGTCCAAATCCGCAACTCGTTTTGATAAAACAGATTTTTAGAAAAGGAGTGCCAAACATGGACTGCTTTGCCAGATACAGAGTCGCCACCTAAATATTTTATTTTGGGGGAATTTAGGAAACCCTGACTCGGTGCCAAAGGTCACGTGTCCGTCATCACCAAAGTTGCCTCGCTCAGGAACTTGGGTACGATTGGGGAAGGTCAGCTATGAGCACCCCTCTCGCCGATCAAAGATCGGCCTCTACTAACCGTGATGTCTTGTTTTGAAAACATTATATGCTCTTATTCTGGTTATTAGCCTAGAATTACTATGTTATGCGCGCAGCAAACAAGTATAGACCAAATCGCCAAATTGGAACAAAACATTTCATGTTTGTTTTGAAAATGGTTTGCTACTCGCAAGTAGGCTAAAAATGCAGATTTTTGCCACCCTCAAGTGGGCTTTAGAAAAGATGGTTTTGCCACTGTCGAGTGGGCTTAAAACTCATAGTTTTAACGTATTATTCCAATTCAGGTAATTCAACCTCCATCCACAGGCATTCAAGCAGTTATATCACATAAGCAGCTAGCCTCATGGTAATCATGCTATTATGACAACATTCACACGCATGCGGTATGCTAAAGCATAAAAGCTTACCTAGTACTCCAAGCCAAAACAGAAACTAGTTAGTAATCATATGCATGATCCTAGTTCATGTTAAGATGGCTAATGCAACATATGCAAGATGCAGCTAGAATAGGCTCAGCTACCCTAAAGATGGCATGTGAAATGTTGCAACTAACAAGTACTCAATTTGGAATTGAAATACAAGTGCAATTAGCATGATGTACCGAGCCCGGTGTATGTAAGACAAATGTATGGATGCACGCATGCATAGCATAAGGTATGCTAATTTAAATATGCCCTAGTCTAACCATCATAAGCGGGTAAATAAAAGGGAAGAAAGATGTGGGATTGGAAGACATGCACACACTCACACACACTTATTACACAATTGCCCTCACTCGGAGGGTCTGAATAAATATTACACAACCGAATAAATAATTAACTAATTAATTAATTATTACAGAACTCCTATTTAATTAACAAATTAAATGCAGAATTAAAGTAGCCATAGCCCCCGCCTCAAAATGTTTGGATGATGCATGCTTGACTCGCACTGCCCGGAAACTCGCTGCCATAGCATTGCTGCCTCTGTTTACACTGCCTAGCTCCTCTAAAGACTGCACAAGTCTCGGGATAGGTTCTCTACGCACTGTAGAACACCACCGGCTAGGAGGAATGGCCACCGGCCATGGGAAATGGTCACCGGCCGCTGATGAAGTTATCGGCCATTGATGGATGGCCGGTCGGCACTAGAGATGGCCGGCCGGCCAAAGCTTCCTGCAAAAACTGGTTTTGACAGCAACAGAGGGCAAGCAGTGTATGGCATGGAATTTTTAAGCAAATGTAAGCATGACCACACTCCCTATCATGCAATGGACTCAAGGGAGCATGACCATCGACCCTCTGGCCATCAATTATGCATTTTGATGTATGATGGCCTAAGAGGCCAAATTTCGCAATTTAATGTAAATGCATGCAACCAAAAGAGATGAATGCCAACACCCTATCATGTTGAGGTCAAGGGGATTGACGACCGAGGGTTGAGACGTGTTACATCACTTGGAGTATGAACACTTCTCAATCCTCATACTTGGTTTGACACCCCAAACCAAGCAAAATGTAATGCAATGTATGCAAGGTGGCTCAAGTATGCAACACGAGCAATGCAATGTGCCAAACATACAAGATGTAATGCCATGTAACTCATCATGCAAACTATGACATGAAATGCAACTAGCTAACAATATGCAAGCATGCAATTGTGATACTAGGCAAGCATGAAATCAAAGCAATGCAATATGATCATGCAATGGCGGACCTAAAAACACAAAGGGGCAGACCTCAGCCCACCCCAAAACAGTGACAAAAGATGCCTAAAATGATGGATAAATATTCATGTAAGCATGCACACCAATAGGCCCAAGATTAAGGCATAACAAAGGAGCATTCTACTACCACTACCCCAAGCAAACATGGCATGAGCTATACAACCAAAAACAGAGTTTTAGTGCACCAAAATAAGTCCCAAAACCCACTGTTATGACAACTTAAATGACCCAAACACATAGGCATGCACAATGCTTCATTTCAAGGCATAAAAGGAGACTTCTTCAAGGCATGGAAGGAATGATAGATGCTAACATTTAAGCACAAAACATGGACTGAAATGGCATGGTAAGTGATTCCAAATCACTGAAATAGCCTAGCCAATGCATGCTGATGACTCACACACCCGATGCTAACATGCTAGAATGCTAAGGAGCCATACAAAGCAATCAAATACGACCAAACCAGCACCTAACAGACCTCAAGCATGGCAAAATATGACTGAGAACTTCACAAAGCAAGGTCAAAACATGAGAGCATGGTGGTCAAATGGCATGATACACTTCTAGGCAAAATAAGGGAATACAAAGCAAGTGCAATATGCATGTGAAGGAGCATAAATCTAACCAAAGATAGAGGCAATATATGACTCAAGAACAACTAAAAACCTCTGAAATGGGGCCTAAAACAACCAAGCATACATGCTACCCTTATGAGCCAAAAACATGGACAAATGGGACACGAAGGGGAGAGGGGTGTCCCTCCCCTATACAAGACCTCAAACCCCCTTCTTCACCACTGAAAATCCACTGGATTTCAGTGGTGAGAAGACCAATACACCAAGGTAACCACAGCTCAACAAAGGAAGCACCAAAAGGGCCAAACAAGGCCTAAGAGGGGGAGGTCGACCCCAAACAACAAAATGACCTAATGAAGTATCTTAAGCATGCAAATACAAGATTTTTTTCAGTTATACACAAGGTCTAAAACGGTAAGCAAGATAGGCAAAAATCTAGTGCAAGATTGGGAAAAATAAAGCAAGATTGTTACCCTTGAAGAACAGTCCAAGAACAGCAAGGTCAGGCCCCTTTTTGTGATCAAAACCAGCTTAAAACTTCAAGAACAAACCCTCAAGGCCTCCCAAGTCGAAGTATGGTGTAATAGTGTGTGTCTTGGTGCAATACTATGAACTAAACACACTTTTAGGCCACAAAACACACACAAAAGAGGAGAGAGAGGGAAATATATAGAGAGAGAGGGTGATGTATATCAGAATGTATATGTATAAGCTCTGATTTTTTTCCAACAACCCCTAACAATGGAGGAGAGGCTCTATATAGACAATGCAAATGACTTGAAGCTTCTCAAAGAAGCTAAACAAAAAAAGGGGTCAAAGGGGGCAAGGGGGGCAAGGCTTCCTGAGGAAGCTGGGACAGCTGGCAAGCTTCTTGAGGAAGCTAAGACAAAGATCCAAGCTTCCTCAAGAAGCTAGACCAAAAGGGTGCAAAAGGGGCAAAACAACCACACCCGTGCATGGGGAGCCGGGTCTGTGCATCCCAGCTGGCACAGCTGGCATGCACCATGCCTGAAAGGTTCAAAAGGGTAATACCGGCCAAGAAAGGAGGTCACCGGCCAAACAAAGTGCCGGTCGACCATTTAAAGTGCCGATCGGCCATTGGTAACAGGAAACCAAGGCCGGTGGCATCAATTAATGGCCGGTGATAAAAGGGGAAGGCCGGTGAGGTGTGGGGATGGTCAACAAGCCATTCCCTGCCCTCCCAAGGCAAAAAAAAAAAAAAAAAAAACACAAGTGTTTGGTGCAAAACCAAACACAAAACAAACGAGTTGAGAATCCTGAGGCAGGGCGCGGAGCCGGGACCTCCGGGAACTCAAAACGAACACAAACATAGATGATCACCGAGTGTCCCAATGGTGATGTCCAAGTCTTGAGGACAGTAAAAAATGGGGTGTCTACAGTAATCATTTTATCTAAAGTAGTGAAAGGCAAATATTCTTCACCAACATAACATCACAAACTGTGCATAAGTAGTAGTGAAACGAAAATGTAATTTTCATTAATAAATTGAGCGCGGACAGTTACATCACAAACTGCCCATAAGTAGTAGTGAAACGACAATGTAATTTTCATTAATAAATTGAGCGTGGACAGTAACTAATTTATACATGAAAACTACTCGGAACCAATAAAAGTCCTTAAAACAAAAACATACATCAAAAGGGAAAGCATCTCATAAAATTCAAATGACTCCCAGATCAATCCTCGGGGTTAGACACAAGTGGCTCAACGTCCACCTGCTCATAAGGAATTGGCAAGGCCAATGTGACCCCAGCGGCATCAAGGGCCTTAAGCCACCCATGTTTGAATCCCCGATTCTCAAACTTGGGGACTTCATCTACGCATTCCTTGAAGGCGGCGCCTTTTCCTGCTTCGAATACGGCAGAAGCCTCAGATTCTGCTTTTTCCTTGGCCGCCTTCAACTCTGCTAACTCAGTCTCCACCTTGTTAAGCGACTCCTCGGCTAGCCTAAGTGATTCTTTGTTCACGTTCGCCCTATCTTCGGCATCAGAACGGAGATGATTGGCAGTCTGAGCCCTTTCTACTTCAGCTTCGGCTCGCGCAGTCTCCATTGCAGCTCTCATCGTCTCAAACTCGGCCCTGCTCTTTTGATCGCGCACTTCTAACTGCAAACGGTCAATCCTCTCAAGGGCATCGTGTAGGCGTCGGCCCAAGTCGACGATCCTGCCGACCGTCTGCAAAATGAGTTGGGATCGTTAGACGCCATAGGAAACCAAAATCAAAACAAGTCAAGTTCACCTACCAAAAGGGCCGACTGCGTAGATAGGGCTACTGCCACCAAATCCGGCATGGCATGAAAGGATGCCTTATCAGCTGGTAGGGAGACTGAAGCCGCCAGGCTCAAGGCTACCGCTGGGTCGGTAATGATGGATGCGTCAGAGGAAATCGGCGTGTCTCTGATCTTTGGCTGAACAATGAAAGGAACAACCACGTCCAACTCTTCTAAGCGAGGCCTCTTGTCAGCAGGACTATCTTCTGAACCGGCCTCTCTCTCAGCGCTACGCTTCTTACCTCGCTCTTCTGGAATCAACCGTTCTTCAATGATCGGTTGTTCAACCTCTTTCGCCGTTTCGGCCGCAACAATCTCAGCCGGCTCTTCAATAACGGGTTCGAAAGACTCAATCAAGGCAGGTCCAGAACGCGCGGCCTCGGCCTTTTTCCAGGCGGCCATTCGCTCGGCATTTTTCTTTCGAGCCATCTGCGTGAGGTTTTCCCCAGCTATACCTTCAAAAAAATCGTCGGGTAGGTCTCCCAAACTTCCAAAAATATCTCCAGAAGAAAACTCTGCCCGACCCGAAGTGGACGGCGAGGTAGGCTGACTAAGTCTGGCTGCCTCAAACGCCGAGTTTAGGGCCTCGTCAACCTCTTCGGCCTCCTGAGTGAACTCTCTAGCAGGTTCAGCGACTACCTCTACCACCGGCTCAACGTCTTGCCCCGAATCAGAAGCTTCGAGACCAACTTGCCTAAGGCTCTTGAAGCTAGGGAAGATAAGAGCCGCAAGGTGTTGATCGCCGGATGGAATCGGAATGTTGTCAGCAGCCGAAAAAGTGGTATAAGTGGGCTCGTATCGAAGAAGTATATGGGCCGCTCTCCCTTGCTTCTGTACGTTTGGATGGCCGAAGTATCCGAGTGCAGTCGCAATCTGTGCAAGGACTGCGTCGTCAGTAGAAACCAGAATCTTCTTCAATTTACTGCCTACAAAGACAAAGGGTTAGACATGGAGAGAAGGCCGAGTAAAAGAAAAGTTCAATAAATGCAAGGAGGCACACAGCAACCTGATTCACCCCTCCGCCTGGGAATAGGGTCTAGGCGACCCTCGCCTTCGCCAAATTCCTAGTTCCCTCGGACATTGACCATTACGTCATCTACACGCTTACCAGAACTGGCAAGCATGGTTACCAAATGATGGTCAGTATCCTTGGCCCTAAGAAAGTACCGCCCAAGCCGACCGGAAGATTTGGCTAAAGCATAGCAGTGCTGAATGGCCGGAATGCCAAGATCGATTCTGAGGCGTCGGTTCAATTCTACGATCCCCATTACGATTCGAAAAAAGTTCACGTTGGGCTGAGAAAGAATCAGACCCCAATGGCGGAGGACGACCCTAAGGAATGGATGTAGGGGAAAACGACCCCGCCCTTTGCAATGGATAGGAGAGGAA
>JAPPVO010003331.1:0-34983 GCA_030407325.1 Camellia japonica | reverse complement strand
GAGAAAGGATTTCGTGGAAGCAAATTACATTTTTAGAGATTATCTTAAAAAAGCCTTGAAATGTACAATTTATTTCTAGATTGTCTCAGCAAATAACAAAAAAATTACATAATTTTTTTTTTTTGTTTTGGTAGAACTATGTATTTTATTGTGATAGTTTTATTTCAAAATACAAGACTCCGTATCGAAACACATATAATTGCTTGTAATTATTTTATTTTTATTTTTTTGTCTTTCTAATTTTCTAAATAATTTTAACCATTTTGGATAACACTTTCATCCTTTATATTATTACGATTGTTGGCACAGGTTAGCCAATGTTTATTCTAGAGGTGGTAGGTATGGACGGATCAAAATGATTATACATTTAAAATAAGAAAATGTTTAAGAGTACTAAAAATAAAGTTTTAATGAGAGTTCTACTTATGTAGCAGTGGGTCTCACTCATGAATGATTTGATGTATATGTCTTTTTTATTTATTTTTTATTTTTATTCATGCCACATCATTAGAGCTATTGTTAGAGCTCCAATTTAGAGCTATCAATCCAAACCCGCCTATTTAATAAACAGCAATGCTACATCCCACTAAAAGTGGTGCTCTAAAGCACCACTAATGAGTTGGCATCCACTTTTAACAAAAAAAAAAAAAAAACAAGGCACAAAAATATTGTGACAATGAATGAGACCCACTGTCACATCATTAGTGGTAGCACTAATTAGTGCTCCCACTTATTTTCCTTTAATAAATGAGCTTAAATGAGTTGGGTTGAATTAGATACAAGCTGGACAAATAAACCCAACCAACTCATTTATTTCATTTTTTTGTTGTAAATACATATATATTTTTAAAATTATTTTATTATTATTAATTTTTAAAAATATTTTTTTTCTAAAACATATATA
Organism: Camellia japonica; assembly: GCA_030407325.1. Lineage (NCBI taxonomy): Eukaryota > Viridiplantae > Streptophyta > Magnoliopsida > Ericales > Theaceae > Camellia > Camellia japonica. The sequence continues at coordinate 34,079 of JAPPVO010003331.1, read as the reverse complement.
TTATTTTTTAAAAATATTTTTTAATTTTTAATTTTTTCTAAAAAAATATTTTTATTTTTTATTAACAAAAATTATTTATAAAATTTTAGAATGAGTAATGCTAGAGACTTCAAATATTCTACCAAAAGTTTTATCAAATGTCTCACATGGATGTGGGACCCACACAATGTGGGTCCCATGTGGGTCCCACACCCATGTGAGACATTTGGTAAAACTTTTGGTAGAATTTTTGAGGTCTCTAGCATTTTTGTTTTAGAATTGATGGTAGAATGGTGCCGAGTTAGACGGATTTAAATATGTACCCATATCTAATCTATGTAAATCCAATTGTAATTGGGTTAACAATGAGCAGTCCATTCAAACTCATTTATTGATTTGGGCCGATTAATATAGGTTTTAAATTAATATAATTGCATAGATTTATGGGTTCGGATTAAATTTGTCAACTCTAATCTCGTCTCCTTTCTAGTGTGACTGATCATCTTCTCAAACTAGCTACTAATAACTAGTGATAGGGTTTACAAAGGATAGGGTTTACAAGCTAAGGGCTCAGTATCCAGATGCAGTAATAACATATGTTGACATATAGGATTGTTGCGTCTAATCATTTTTTTTATTTTATTTTTTTTGTTGCAGCTGAGGATTTGGGACTGCCATACTTGAATTCACCAGAGGACACAATAGGGTCAAATTTTACGCATGTTGCTAATTTTGCAGCAGGATCAACGATGATCAATCCAGATGTCATTTATGGATCCACCGTCCCATTCCACCTAGATGTCCAAGTCTCTCAGTTCTTTCAATTAAAGTCCCATGCCATTGCCCAACATGAGCAACTTCGCAATCACAGTCTGTTTCTTTCTTTCCACCTAATTTTCATTTACTTTGATACCATCAAGAATATTTTGATTCAATTCAACTTGTCATTCATCACTAAGCTATTACACTTATAGACGTTTGTTACAACTGTTAACCCAACTTGAGTCAAACTAACTAAGAGAGATTACACACTAACTCTAACAGTAAACAGTTATATTCTCATCAGTTTTTCCTTTGTTTGGTGTCATTTTGATTTCTAATATTTCTAATTATATTAATTCCAACCCTAAAACACTAATGAAAAAGGACAAAACGTAGCCTTATAGTATTTAAGAATAAAATACATAACTAAAAATTTGGAGCCAGTGTGACACATACTGCATACTTTAGAGAATAAAAATGAATTGTATCATCATTAGTATGTTAATTATTTAGATGATGATTTGAAATTGAATTAATTTAACTCAAATCAACCACTTTAAAATTTGGAGGACTAAATTGATTCATGTAAAAAGGGTTAAGTATAGAACGTATAGAGTAATTCGTGTAGTTCATGGAATTGGTATTGATCTCATACATCAATACTATCGTAAAGTTTGTCATGATCTTTCCTACTGAAGTTATTTCTTTTAATTCTAATTGTTTTAAATTTGATAATTATTATGATTGATCTAACTGTTACACACGTAAATATTTATCCAGACTTTTAGTATAAGTATTGTTAGGACTTTTTGTTGTCAAATTCCATGGATCAAAACCAAGGTTGTAACAAGAGTTCTTTAAGAAGTTGGTTTCCTTAAAAAACAATTATTTTGGAGTTCTGCAAGAAGTTGGTTTTCTACAAGAAGTTGGTTTTCTTTCCCAACTAGGATTGCTTTGGTTTTCTATTAATAGTTGGGTTTCTCCCAAATCTAGGCTATTCATTGATTCATTCATTGAATCTCTCCAGATCTTCTTTTTGGTTCTTAAAGGTTTATATCTGGGGATATTTGTTATTTTTTTCTTTGATGTTTTATTGAGTATTCAACTCATGGTTTAAAGAGAGTACATCAAAGGTTTGTTTGTTATACACAAAAGAGAGAGTTGTTCTTCAGTTGTGAATTCTGAAGAATTCGAGCCTGAAGCTTTGGTGGAATCCGGAGTGGCTCATCAGAAAGACAATTCCGTGCTGAAGATGGGGTTGGAAGAGGCACATAGAGTTGGTTCAATTAGGCGTTGTGAATTCGCTAGATAATTGAGATATACCTGTGTAATTCCTTTAAATCTTCTTAGTGGATTGTTCTTGTGGCTGTTGCCCGTGGTTTTTTTATCACAATTGGAAGGTGTCCAATTGTGGTTTTTTCACGTAAAATCTTTGTGTCTCTTTCTTTTGATTGTTTGATTGAGATTGTTTTATTCTGCTTAAATTGATACATAATCACAAATCAACATCTAGGAGGTTTCTAGATTTTTCAATTGGTATCAGAGCGGGTCGTTCTATTTTTTTAAAAAAAAATTCTTTTGGATCGCTTTATTTCTTTTTTTTTTTTTTTTTTTAAATATCGTTTAGAACGAGATCTTGTTTGATTTGTGATAATGGATACAATTCGTGATGGAAATTCCTATGAAAAAAAAAATCTAAAAAGATTTTCTTAATTGGTTTTGCAAGCTTAAATTTTTTTAGTGGTCCTTGGTGCATATTGGAATTGATGAGAATATCCATTACATGTTAATATATGTGTGCTTTCTGTGTCATTACTCATTTTGGAGTGTGTGTTCTTTGATTAGTATGTCTCATTCTGTACACACTTTTGGATTAGCAAATTTTGGAGTCTTCCGCCTTAGTGATTATTTTTCTCTATGGACTTCTGGCATTGTATCTTTTGCTTTTCTAGAGGAATTGACCTATACTAGCATATCATGGGTTATGTTGAGTCTCTTAACCACCTTCCATCTTTTTGCATCTCCACGGCTTTCCCCTCTGTTCTTTGTAGTCCAGGCATGAGGAAAAGGCTACCTCAGAGTCACCAACCAGGCCATCCTTATTATATCCATGCTTCTCTGGTTCGGTTTCCATACTCTTGAGCGTGTCAGCCGCCAATGAGTGTGCAAAAAAAAAAAAAAGAAAAGAAAAAAAGAAGAAGAAAAAATGTGCAAAAGAAAGAAAAGAAAAAATGTGAAAAAGAAAAGAAAAAAAAGGGATTCATTGATTGAGGGGGAGCCTCCGTCTTTACTTACCAAATACCCCTTGATTCCTAGTGGTTTGACTTTCCTTAGTTGTACTTAGATTCTCTTGTCGGAGGTCCAGCTTTCATATCACTACTAGAATTTGAATCTTGTGTTTGTCGAACTCCAAGAGTCACACACACACTTTTCATGGGATCTATGCTTTTCACATAATGCATCACTTTCTTTCATGAGGAATTTTCTAGAGGCTGTGCACATTGTATTTTCAAGTAATTGTGCTTCTTGGATAGTCTTGTGTGTTTCAAGGTACAAATATGAAATTTCTTGCTTACTCCACCGTATTATTTTTGTCGTTTTCTTCTTATTCACTGTTCTCAGTGTTTGTGGTTATTTTTAATGAGGGGGAGTTTGGTTCATCATTACCAGTGTTTGATGTATATTGATGGTACAGTAGTTTGGTTGATGGTACAGTGTTTTTACTTTTGCTTATATCCTTCTTTGGTACAGTTGGATTGTTAGTATTTTGTTTATGGATTGATTTATATTTTGTTATTTAATCCAGTTCCACATATTTTGGTTGGCTTGTGTGTGGTTATTTTATTAGAGGATAATTGTTCAAGAGCATGGATTTGAGTGTTGGTTCATAGTTGGTGGTGCTGCTTGAGAGATTTTGTTAGGAAATTTGTTTTAGATTGGTTTTATCCAGGATTTGACAAAGGGGGAGATTGTTAGGACTTTTGTTGTCAAATTCCATGGATCAAAACCAAGGTTGTAACAAGAGTTCTTTAAGAAGTTGGTTTCCTTCAAAAACAAGATTATTTTGGAGTTCTGCAAGAAGTTGGTTTTCTACAAGAAGTTGGTTTTCTTTCCCAACTAGGATTGCTTTGGTTTTCTATTAATAGTTGGGTTTCTCCCAAATCTAGGCTATTCATTGATTCATTCATTGAATCTCTCCAGATCTTCTTTTTGGTTCTTAAAGGTTTATATCTGGGGATATTTTGTTATTTTTTCTTTGATGTTTTATTGAGTATTCAACTCATGGTTTAAAGAGAGTACATCAAAGGTTTGTTTGTTATACACAAAAGAGAGAGTTGTTCTTCAGCTGTGAATTCTGAAGAATTCGAGCCTGAAGCTTTGGTGGAATCCGGAGTGGCTCATCAGAAAGACAATTCCGTGCTGAAGATGGGGTTGGAAGAGGCACATAGAGGTTGGTTCAATTAGGCGTTGTGAATTCGCTAGATAATTGAGAGTATACCTGTGTAATTCCTTTAAATCTTCTTAGTGGATTGTTCTTGTGGCTGTTGCCCGTGGTTTTTTTATCACAATTGGAAGGTGTCCAATTGTGGTTTTTCCACGTAAAATCTTTGTGTCTCTTTCTTTTGATTGTTTGATTGAGATTGTTTTATTCTGCTTAAAATTGATACATAATCACAAATCAACATCTAGGAGGTTTTCTAGATTTTTCAAGTATTATATAATGCTAAATCAAGGGGTTCTACTCTAATTGGCTAACTCTTTAGTCACCAAGTTTTTCAACAGGGAAAGTCTTGAGTTTTACTCTTAGGGGGTGAAATGGGAGAGTAAGATTTTCTTGGAAGGTGTATGAGTATAAGTTTTAATTCTCTAAGATGCTAATCTAGCAACTAATCATTAATTTTCGCCGATAAAAAAAAAAGAAAAAGAGTATTATATAATGCTAACAATGATGGTTGCTTGTGGCATTCAGGAAATAACCCACCAATTCAAAACAACCTCCCAGAGCCCAAAGTCTTTTCAGAGGCTTTATACACCATTGACATTGGGTCAAATGACAAGCTTGACAATCTTTCCATCTCTAAGAACATGAACCAGTTCTCCAATTCCGTACAGGTAAAAACATATTTCTAACTTCTAAGTTGAGTTTGTGTTATCATTTTTTTTTATCAGTAAAGAAAAATTTCATTTAACAGCATGAAATTAAAAGTACAGGAAGATGACATGCGTCGAGAGAGATTCGAAAGTATAAAAATACCCCTACTACTGCTATTCACATCCATACAACCAACCCCTAAGCCTCTCGATTTTTTAACAAAAATGTTAAGAAGAACTTAACTAGAAAATTAAAATACTAGAATCCCCACATAATCAACCCACCAAAACACCCAAAACAAACTAAAAGAACTAAACCAACACCCAAAATAAACTATATTAACAAAACCAACAAAATCTAATCAACAACCCACGCCTCTGCCAAGGCCCATTTGATGTTACCATTTGATGTTTGATCATTTGAGAATTGTGTATAGTAGTCTCTCTCATTTGAGGATGTGAAATGTTCAAGAAGAAAAATGTAAGTTTCTCTTCTATTTGTAGAAAAATTAGATCTGTCTAATTCAACCCACTAGGCTCTGAACCATTTCAATGTTTCAATCAATTCAAAATTTATGTCCTTGTCTGCAAATTATTTGTTAAAAATTAGATTGATATGATAAATGTAGTCACATATATAATTTGATGATATTTAACCCCAACGGGTTGGTTTAATGGTTGCAACTTAGGACCTAGGGGTGTGCTTTCTTTAACTCTCAGGTTCAACTACCATTAGGAGCAATTTGCTCTTTGGGGCTACACCTGTGTGACTCTACTCTAGATTTTTTCGATCCAGGTGGAGGGGGTGTTTTGTGTGGGTCTCAAGATTAGTTGAGGTGTGCGTAAACTAATCTCGATACCCAGTCATCAAATTTTTTTTTTTTTTTTATATTTGTTTTTAGAGAAATGGACGGTATTCTTAAAATCATATTTTTCATCTATTCATTTCAAAATAAATATGATAAAATCATGTAATTATAATTATCAAAACAATTTTAATTTTCACAACAAAAAATTAAATCTAAAAAAATGTCAAGAATTCGATTGCATGCCAAAGATTTAAACTTGGTATGACGTATCTGATAGGATATCACACAAATCAGAGCAACCAGAGCAGAGCAAGCCGCGGCAAAATCAATCCACTACAAGCAGTGCCAGCTCATCTAGTGTAACAGAATAATAACTGTATTTGTTAGTGGTTGTAACTACTTGTAGTTAGAATATGTTGAGTTTAGAATTAGTTAGAACTAGAGTTAGATTAGATGGTTATAAATGTATATAAATATCAATGTAATTTGTCATTGTAAAGATATGATGGAAGAATAATATAGAAAATTCATTTCATTCTCTGAAATTCATCATGGTATCAGAGCAGTGCCTGCTCTAGCGAGCTTTAAAGATGTCATCCATGGTGTCTTCAATGGCACCACCTACTCTTTCAGCCAATCTTGGCCTCTTGATTTCTAATCGCTCTTCTTTCGTCAATGTAAAGCTTGACTCAACAAATTTCATAATCTGGAAAACACAGTTACAGAATATACTCAGAGCAACTGATCTTCTTGATATTCTTGATGGATCGTCTTCATGTCCTTCTCCTTTTGTTCTTGATTCAACTGGAAAAGAGATACCTAATCCTGAATTTTCTAAATGGAAGATGATTGATAATCTTCTCAGCTGTGTCACTACTACTCTCTCACCATTGATTTTCACTTCAGTTCTTCATCTCAAAACTAGCTCTGAGGTATGGCTAACTCTGAATAAGCGGTTTACCTCTCTTTCTAGATCTCATATCCACCAATTGAAGAATAAACTGAATTCAATTTCTAAGAAAACAGAGTCTATGGAACTCTACTTGAGTCATATCAAAGAATTGGCTGATCAATTGCATCTTGCCTCAGCTCCGGTTGATGATGAAGATATAGTTCTCATCACATTGAATGGATTGCCAAGTGAATACGATGCTTTTAAAACTACTATTAGAGCTCGTTCTGAAGGGATTACTATGGATGAATTATCTTCTTTACTGTGTTCTGAAGCTTTACATATTGAAGAGAAACAAATCTTCTACTGAGCTTTCTCTGGCCTATGCTGCTATGAAAGATAATGCTTCTTCTTCAAAAGGTTTTTCTACATATCATCATGGCAGATCTAACTACAGAGGAGATTCTCGAGGTAATTACAGAGGGAATAGGTCTGGTGGTAGATATTCTTCTTCTTCTAGAGGAAGGTATCAGTCCAAAAATCACAATCAATTTCGATATACTTTTGGTTCGGTTTGTCAGATTTGTGGCAAGCCAAATCACTCTGCATTTGAGTGTTGGCATCGCATGGATCCTCATTTTCATCAGTCAAATCAGTCTTCTCCACAGCATTTTCCTGCTTCATCTGGTTCTAAAGCTTACACTACATCTACCTTTGAAGTTGCTTCCCAGAATTGTTCTCTTCAGCCTTGGTATCTTGACTCTGCTGCCACAGATCATATTACTAATGATCTTGGGAATTTGACTACCTATCGACCTTACACTGGTTTTGAGAAAGTCACTGTGGCTGATGGCTCTTCTCTACCTATCCATCATACTGGTTTAGGTCTTTTACCTACTCCACATCATTCTTTCAAACTCAAAAGAGTGCTGCATGTTCCTTCTCTTTCTTCTAATCTTCTTTCCGTTCAGCAATTAGCCAAAGACAATAATTGTTTTATTACTTTTAATAACTCTGCCTTTTCTATTCAAGACAACAATACCAAAGCTACACTCCATAAAGGCTTCCATACGCATGGTCTTTATCATTTTCCTTTGCATTCTTCACTACAAGCATTTCACAGCACCACTACTTCTCCAGATTCATTCATGCTTTGGCATCAAAGGTTCGGCCATCCTTCAGCTTCCAAGTTTCAACATCTTCATAAGTTTTTGAATGTACCTTTAGGTTCAAATAAAACTTCATTTTCTTGTGTTGATTGTTCTATGTCTAAGAGTCATCGGTTGCCTTTCAAATTGTCTAATTCTCATGTAAATCAACCATTAGCTCTTATTCATAGTGATGTTTGGGGTCCCTTTCACCTTATTGGTTCTACTTCCATCTATAAATAGTATGTGTTGTTTGTTGATGATTACTCTCGTTTTACTTGGCTTTATCCTTTGAGTTATAAAAGTGAGGTTTACTCCAAGTTCTTGGAGTTTAAATCTTTTGTTGAAAAACAATTTGGATTTCCTCTCAAAATCCTTAGAACAGATGGTGGTGGAGAATTTATTAATCATCAAATGGAACATTTTATCAAAACAAATGGCATTTTGCATCAACAATCTTGTCCTCATACACCCTCTCAAAATGGTGTTGTTGAGAGGAAACACAGGCACATTACGGAAACTGCTATTGCTCTTCTCTATCAGTTTTCTCTACCACTCACCTACTGGTTTGATGCTATTGCCACTGCCACATTTCTTATTAATAGGCTTCCTAGTGCTTCCTTGTCTCATGCTTCTCCTTTTCAATTTTTATTTCACACTTCTCCAAATTATTCTTTGCTTAAAGTGTTTGGTTGCCTTTGCTATCCTTGGCTTCGATTTTCTTCTACTCATAAGCTACAACCTAAATCTAGCCCTTGTATATTTTTGGGTTATCATCGATCCATTAAAGGTTACAGGTGCTTCAATTTGCAAACTGGTCAAACTCTTATTTCTAGACATGTTGTTTTCCATGAAATCATTTTTCCCTTTTCTACTACATCTCCTACATCTACTACACCTACTCAATCTACTCTCTCTTCATTCTTTTGGTCGTCTTCTCCTAAGTCTGTTCTTCCATAGCCTCAGCATCCCATGCCTCCTTCACAGTCTCCTTTGCTGCCATCACAGCCTCTGCCTACTCCTTTATCACATTCCCAGCCTACTCAACTGTCCCCACAGCTGTTCAGTCATCTCCGTTGCCTCAACAGTTCCAGCAGCCTAGACTGTCGCAGTAATCTCCGCTGCTTCAGCAGTCTCAACATACTCAGCAGCTTCAACAGTCTCAACATACTCAGCAGTCTACCAGCCTCTTATTCTTATTAATTCTATTGCTATTCATTTACCTCTTCATACTCCCTCTTCTACTTCTAACACTCATAGTATGCAAACCAGATCCAAGTTTAAACTTTCTTCTTCTCTTCCTTCTTCTTCTTGTTTTCTTGCTTCTAGTCATTCTCTTGCTTCTTCAGCTGAACCTCTTTCTTACAAATCCACTCTTACCTCTCCTGTTTGGTTTCAAGCCATGTTAGATGAATATTCTGCCTTGCAAATGCAGCACACTTGGTCCTTGGTTCCTCTTCCACCAGATAAACAAGCCATTGGGTGTGAGTGGGTTTTTAAACTGAAGAAAAATTCTGATGGTACTGTGGCTCGACGTAAAGCCCGCCTTGTTGCTAAGGGATTTCTTCAAGAACATGGCATTGATTTTCAGGACACTTTCAGTCCTGTTGCTAAACAGCCCACTATACGCATTCTTTTATGTTTAGCTTTGCACTCTAACTGGTCTTTAAAACATTGGACATCTCCAATGCGTTTCTCCATAGTCATTTGGAAGAGGAAGTATATATGGTTCAACCTCCCGGCTTTGTTGATCCTTCTCACCCACAGTTGGTCTATAAACTTCATAAGGCTTTGTATGGCCTCAAATAGGCACATCGGGCTTGGTATTCCACATTTTCTTCCTTTCTTATCTCTCAAGGTTTTGTCATGAGTCAATATGACAACTCCTTGTTTGTTCACAAAACTTCTACCACTATTACCTACTTGCTCATTTATGTCGATGACATACTTCTCACTGGAAATGACTCCGTTTATATTCAATCCTTGTTAACACATATGCACAAGGCCTTCTCCATGAAAGAGTTGGGTTCCATTTCCTATTTTCTGTGCATATCCGTTACTTCTTCTTCCCTGGGTTTCTTTCTTTCCCAGCATAAATATGCCTCTGAACTTTTAGTAAAGGCTGGTATGGTGGATTGTAAACCTTGTGCCACCTCGGTCTCTAGCAAGCCTTCTTCTTCTGCAGCTGATGTTCTTCCTTGCTCTAATCCCTTTCTTTATTGCAGTATTGTTGGCGGTCTTCAATATTTGACTATTACCGGGCCTGAATTAGCCTATGCTGTGAATCAAGCTTGCCAATTTATGCATTCTCCTTCTAATGCCAATTTTTTTGCTGTAAAGTGGATTCTCCGCTACGTTAAGGGTACCTTGTCTCATGGTCTCACCTTTTCTCCTAGCTCATTTCAGTTGCAGGCTTTCACAGATTCAAATTGGGCTGGTGATCCTTTAGATCGGCGCTCTACTTCCGGCTATTGCATTTTTCTTGGGTCAAATCTCATCTCTTGGTTCTCTAAAAAGCAGGCTACTGTGTCCCGTTCTTCCATTAGAGCTGAATATCGGGCTTTGGCTCATACTGCTGCTGAGGTCGCTTGGTTGCAAATGCTCTTAGCTGAGTTTGCCATTTCTCTTCCCTCTCCTCCTATCATTTGGTGTGATAATCAATCTGCTCTTTCCCTTGCTGCCAATCTAGTTTTCCATAGTCGATCCAAACACATCGAGGTCGATTGCCATTTTATGCGGGAAAAGGTTGCTACCCATCAGTTAGTTCTTCGCTATATTCTTACTTTGGATCAAATTACCAAACCTCTTTCCACTACCAGGTTTCAATTTGTCACACACAAGCTTTTGGTGCCTCCTCCACCCATTCTCTTGCGGGGGGATGATAGGATATCACACAAATCAGAGCAACCAGAGCAGAGCAAGCCACAACAAAATCAATCCACTACAAGCAGTGCCAGCTCATCTAGTGTAACAGAATAATAACTATATTAGTTAGTGGTTGTAACTAGCTGTAGTTAGAGTATGTTGAGTTTAGAATTAGTTAGAACTAGAGTTAGATTAGATGGTTATAAATGTATATAAATATCAATGTAATCTGTCATTGTAAAGATATGATGGAAGAATAATATAGAAAATTCATTTCATTCTCTGAAATTCATTAGTATCACACTCAAAATAAAATCTGATCATCCATATATTTCATATTTCAAATTTTAAACTTTTTTTTTTTTTTTTTTTTGAGTATGTAACATTGTTCTATAAGGATTGAAACTAGAATAGTGCTTATACAAACGAAAAATCTATACAAAATTTTGATCAAAAATTTTGTACAAATCAAAAAAATTGATAAACTATGTGCTAACCTAATTAGATTTTCCATAAGCAATTGATGCATTCATCCTTAGGCTTTTTCTGTATTTTTTATTTTTTGGTTGTACACCTTTTACTACATTTTAATCAATACAACTTTTCCCTTGGCCAATTATTCAAAAAAAAAAAATTGATCAAGAATGATGTGGTTCTCACTTGATGGTGTGCTAGCATATGATTGAACTCTCTTTCAGGTGTCAACCTAGTTTGGATTAGTTCGAGTCCTATGATACTTTTTGCACCTCCTTCCTTTATTGATTGTATCCATGTTCTTACATTGAAGTAATCAATAAAATTTATTTTGCCAATAATAATAATAATAAAAAAAACCCTCAGAATTTTAAAAGGTCCATCAATGTCACTTGTATTTTTAAGATGTTATTCCATCAGAATTTTGGCAGTGTTGTTTGTGTAATTATAGGCATCCCCTTTATTCTAAACTGATAGGCTCAAAACCAATTATGTATAGGTTCTCTATACAAATATTTTTGTCAATATATCATCGCTCTTTTAGGATTATCATTACCATATTATTCTGATTTAAAATTATGTATAAATTTTTTGTTTGTGCACCATTTCCTTGAAATTAACACGTGTTTCATGGTTCATGCTATTTTCAGAGGCTACTTAGGGGAGGAGCAAAGTACTTGTGGATACATAATATTGGCCCAGCTAGCTGCACACCCTCCGGTCATAATACATGCAAGAATAAGCCAGGATGTGTGTTAGATCAAAGTGGATGTGATATAAAATCTAGCAAGTCGATTCAGGAGTTCAATAAACAACTGAAGGATACGGTTTATAAGCTAAGGGCTCAGTACCCAGATGCAGTAATAACATACGTTGACATATATTCAGCTAAACACAGGCTTATAGTCAATGCAAAGAATTATGGTAAACTCACAACTTTAATTTTAGGTTTTCAAATTATTTCCACCATTTCACTAAAAATATGATGGGATTTTAATTTTGGTTGTAAGGTCTTACAATTGGCAGGTCAGTGTCTTTTGAACTCTTGAAACCTCTCTGCAATTCATCACATAATTGTATAGTCTAATACCCTAACAATCTCCTAAGAAACCGTAGTTAGGCTTTTATACCAATTTTAGGCATTTTTGCACACTCCATTACCCCACATTCATCATCTCTCTTGAAATTAATTAGTGTTTAGCTAGGGTTTTGGATTTTGTTTTAAGATCTCATATGGTTAATTGATCAGTATCTCTTTAGCTTTTCAAGCCTTACCACATAAGGGTTTGGATTGTTTGGTCTCACATTCTAACAGTCAGTCTAATACTTGTGTCTACATTAAAATAAGAAGGGTTTTAGTTTTAGTTTTGATGTCTTGCAATCAATTGGTCATGTCTCTTGAACCCTTCAAACCCCGTGCATGTCGCTACATGAGGCTGAATTGTCGGTCCTATACCCTAACAATCTTCTAAGCAACCATTCTTGGGCATCTTGAACCCACCTCATACCAACTTTTTGGCATCTTTGCACTCTCCACTAAGTCCACTTTCTCCATCTCTCCAAAATCTAATTGGTATTAACAAGGGTTTTGACCATGTACAATCAGCGCCTTTCAAACATTTGAAATGTCTTCCTGTATCTTTAATTTCATGTTTTTAATTTGGTGCAACTTATTAAAGCTGCATATAATTTTTTTTCCCCTTTTCTCTAATGTATGCTTAGAATGTTGTATGTGTCACATTTGAACTTTTAACCTCATAATGAGGTGTATTATTTGTGAGTTGTAAATTGTTACATGCACGAAAGTATATCTAATTGCTTTTGGGATGTGATTGGCAGGTTTCACTGATCCATTCAAGTTCTGTTGTGGCAATGAGTTTCGCACATGTGGTGCTGTAGATTTTAATGGAAAACTCTTGGTCAATGCATGCAATGATCCACAAAAGTACATTAGTTGGGATGGCCTACACTACTCCCAGGCTGCCAATCAGATTGTTGCAAAGTTTGTTGTCAATGGCTCCTTCTCTGATCCACCAGTACCTGTTGCAAAGGCTTGTCATAAGCAATACTGAAAAAACTATATGTATATGTATCCATCAATACTCAAAGAAGAGGTATTGATGATCTTTGATTAAAGGCATGTACATGTCTTTGGTATCTCCATAATATACTCCGAAATTTGTCATCACTTGTAACTTTTATATGTATTATCATTTAATATTTTAATGAGTAAATAAATAAGAGTTTAGGAACTAATTTTTTTGTCTTAAAAATGAAAATTTTGTTGCAAAAAAAGTTTGGGACAAATTCTTGTCGTCGTGAAAATAGTCATTAAAAAGTCATCTTGAAAAGTAAAAAATAAATAAAAAAAATAAAAAAAATTAGGGACAATGAAAATGTCTCTAATAAATGCATTTTTAGAGACAAAATAATTTGATTCCAAATTTTTTTTTTTTTTTTAATTTTTTCATTGTTAAATGTCCAATTTTGTTTCTAAAAATACAATAATAATATTTTTGACAACAAAAATATTTTGCTACTAAAAAGTGACTTTTTTCCTAAAATTTGCCACTGAAATCTTAATTTTTTATAATGAATTCTATACATAAATGAATTTCTCCTTATATATATTATCATGTGGAACTCGTACATTTGTGTCTATTAATAACAAAATCCTATAAAAAAATTTGTTTATTTATAAAATTTTCATATTTTAATTTGCTACTTTCATCCGAGTCCGGATCCTCGACCGCCCTCTTCTGCAGCGCCCCAAAACGACATCGTTTTGGGATAACATTTCAATAAAAAAAAATAGAACATGAGCAAATCAGAGTCTCTTCCATCTCTCTCATCTTCTCCAAAACCTCTCAAACTCTGAAACCCACCTCTCTAGTGTTCTCTTCTTCCTACTCCAAGAAACAATGAGGCCATTCCCGTCCTCCTCTCATTTAAACCTACATGAGATTTTCCTAAATCAGCCAATAAATCTCGGAGAACCCCCAATTTTTTTTATCAATTAATTTGTTTGTCAGCTTCTCAATCATCCCAATTCAAAGGAAATTGATTAAATAAAAAACCACCTCTTCAAAACTAAACTAAAACTCTAACCCAAGAACCTCCGAGATCTCACACTAACACCCATCAAAATCATCACAAAAGATTTAGTTTTTTTTGTGAAAATCAGAGTTCTCCAACCTTTACGTTTCTGGGCAATGATAATTCCTCGAACCCACCAACATAATGCTAATCCATATGTATTTACATAGCTTTATCAAAGCTATGATCTTCACCAACCAGTTGTCTTTGAGCTTGAAGAAAAGAACTAAAAAGTTCTCCAACTTTAATACAGTGAGAGAGAAAGAGAGAGAGAGGATCTAGGCAGTCGTAGAAGGCGGCGAAAAGCTAGCGATTTGCAAGGGTGACCCAAAGAAAGAGTCTGGATCTGTTGCTGTCTTCCTTCTTCTCCCTTCTTCCTTCCTTCTTCTCCTTTTCTGATTTGCTCTTGCTCTCTTTTTTTTTTTTTTAATTAAAATTTTGTCTCAAAATGACGTCGTTTTGGGACGCCGCAGGAATAGCCGCAAAAGAGGGCAGCCGAAGATCTAGATTCCTTTCATCCAATTTAGATCTTAACTTGTGGCTTGTTCTTTGCTTTCGTCACTGAAATTTTAAGATGAATACTTACTACAATTATTTTCATTTTAAACTATTATTTTCTATAAAAATTAAGTTCGATTATTATAACTTATCAATAATTCATCTCCAATGACACAACAGCCACCGTAACCATTACCTTGTCACCACAAGTTACAATCATTATCGTTGCCTCCCGTACTTCATCACCACCACCTCATTTGACTATCTAACCACCACCTTGGGAAAGGGCTTAGGTGTTGTTCTGTTGGTTTTTCGATATACTTAAAAAATATATATATTAATAAATAAAAAAGTAACGGAAAAATTAAAAAGTTCATATTTTTCTAAATTTTAATTTTTTTAACATATCAAACAATCATTACTACAATAATGTTTAAAAATCACGATTTTTAACTGTGATATTAAGTTTTCAATCTCAAATTTTTTTAATACAAAAAACATGATAAAATGACTAAAATATTAAAAACATTAATAAAATTTAAAAAACAATACAAATTCAAAATTCAAAATCTAATTTTAAAAACTAAGAAAAATATTTTCATATTTTCAGAATTAAGAAAAATATTTATTTTGTAAAACTGGGTTGAGTTGAGATTTTGATATTAATAAAATATTTATCAAAAGACTATTTATTTTATAATTAAAATTTGTTAATGTTATAAATTTAATAATTTTTTTTGAGTCTATTATTTCGTAACAATATGTATATATCTATTGCCGTGGGTGGACAAACTTTGGGATTTAGGCCAAGTTTGGCATGTCTTCAAAAAGACAAAAAGTCAAAAAGTCACTATCCTATTTAAGTCATATCATCTTATTTAAGTCACATCACCTCTCTAACACATCACTTCAAACACAACCTATATTTCATAAAAAGTCAAAAAGTACATTTATTTAGATCATCCCAAACAACCCCTATTTGCTCAAAAAAACTTTGAGATTTATATTATAACTAGGGTGGGAAATGAATAAAGCCGTTCGTGAACAAGTTTGAACTCAGATTGGTAAGAACTCGCTCGAACTTGGTTCGTTAAATTTTTTTGTATTCAAACTCGAACTCATTAAACGGCAATGTTACATAGCTCAAATTTTGTGGCTCAAAAGTGGCTCAAATGGCCAAAACGACGTCGTTTTGAGTACAGAACAACATAAAAATGGCCAAAACGACGTCGTTTTGGCCATTTGAGCCACTTTTGAGCCACAAAATTTGAGTTACGAGACATTTTCCCTCATTAAATTTCTAAATAACAAACCTAAACATTCTAAAGCTCGACTCGTTAGCTGACTCGTTTAATATTTATTATTTATATATTAAATAATGTAAAAACATGCATAAAAAATCAGATAAATCTGTTACTTATATATTTAAAATATATAAATGTAAATAATAGTTAATTATAGATAGTCTCTAAATAATCTTGAGCCCCCGTTTGTCTTTCGTTTTCTCCTTTCCAGATCTAATCTCTAGATTTGTTTAGGATGCTGTTTTGCCCTTTCGTTTTTGTTTAGGTTGTTTGTTCTCACTGGTATTTCTTTGGGGTTTTTAGCTGGGTTTTCTTGGGTGGCTGTAGATCTGTCTTTGCTTCGGCCATGGTGTTTTGTTTCGGCCATGGGTTTCGGTTTAGGGTGGTTACGTTGATCATGGGTGGGTTGTTTCAGGAACTTCATTCGGGCACTTCCTTGCGAGCGGCGGGAGTTTGAGGGGTGGAGGATTCAGAGTTGGTTAGGTTCTTCATTCGAGCGCCCCGTGCGAGTGGGAGTTTGAGGGGTGATTTTCCATTCAAATCTTTGGTGGTCGGTGTTTGTGTCCGTTTTAGAGGAGAATGGCGCCGGGGGATGATCAACCGAGGGTGTAGTTTGGGAGCAAGGTTGTTAAAATCGGGATCCTACGTTAGATCGTTGGAGGTGTTTATAGGATCGGATCGTAGAATCGGATCGAGAATCGTAAGATCCTACCGAAAAAGACAAATTACATAATAATTTAATTTAAATAAATATTTCTTATAAAGTATACACAAAATGAGCCTATATTCTATTAAAAAGAAGTGAATATATTGTGAAAAATACAATACTCCATGTAAAATGTACATATAATATTATACAATAGAAAACTCGATGGTAAAAGTTTTGTATTTCATCAAAAAAGAAGGTGAAGAAGAAGAAGAAAAAGAAGAAGAAGAAGAAGAATTCTATAACAAAATACTTTACAATCTACAATAATGCATAAAAAGTAAAGAAAAAATATTTAACAAAGTTGGATATGAAAATAGATTAAGAACTCAAAAGAGTTGCTTAGTCGAATGATAAGGTTTGTCGTTAGCATCCTTGGTGGAGCGGATTCGAGTCACAAAAATAATCTCTCCAAAAATTGGGATAAAGTTGCAATCATCTTACCCTCCTTAGACTCCGTTAAAGCTAAGTTTGTTTTTCCGACTATTTAATTTTCTTAAATTACTGTAATATTTGAATATTTGTTTCCTAATTTGTTTTTCTTAGTCTATTTGATTCAATACTACTTAATTTTTATTATTTATTTTGACCACATAAATTGGTATTTAGACAACAAATATAAAATTTACAATAAAATATATCATACAATACAAAACAAGGCTTGTAAATTGGATCGGATAGGATCGGATTCGGATCGGGATTCTACGATCCTATAAGATCCCACTACCAGGATCGAAAGATCCTACCTATAAGGAGTTTTTTACACGATCCGGATCGATTGTACTCAAATGGATCGTAAGATCGTAAGATCCGGATCGGGATTCTAATAACCATGTTTGGGAGAGGGAAACCGTGGGTGTTCTTTGCCGATCCAGGAGCGTGGTGAGGATTAACAGCACCAGCAGCTCCATTCCCAGAGGCAGAGCCAGTGGCTGCTGAAGAATAATCAAAGAAGGAGGCTACAGGAGCTAGGAGCAGTTCCGGTGGAGGTTGAAGACGTGAGCTAGGAATTTGTTGAGCCTAGGAGGAGTAACCAGCAGATCCATCTGTCAACTGGAGGGGTGATTTTCCGTTCAAATATTTGGTGGTCGGTGTTTGTGTTCGGTTTAGAGGAGAATGGCGCCGGGGGATGTTCAACCGAGGGTGTAGTTTGGGAGAGGAAAACCGTGGGTGTTCTTTGCTGATCCAGGAGCGTGGTGAGGATTAACAGTACCAGCAGCTCCATTCGCAGAGGCAGAGCCAGTGGTTGCTGAAGAAGAATCAAAGAAGGAGGCCACAGGAGCTAGGAGCAGTTCCGGAGCAGCTCCGGCGGAGGTTGTAGACGTGAGCTAGGAACTTGTTGAGCCTTGGAGGAGTATCCAGCAGGTATTGCAGTCATGGGTCGGCAGCAGTAGGGTGGGGCTCAGTTGTGTTAGGCATCATTGTTTTAGGTGGAGCTCAAGAGTTGGCAGCAGTAGGTGTGGAGCTCGGTAGTCGAGGCAGGCGTGGGTGTTCTTTGTGTATCTGTGTTTTGGTGTGGGGGGCTCAAGAGTTTGATTTGGTCTTTTATTTGGTTTTAAAATATAAAATAGTGAGGCTAAGGGGTTAGTTGTAAAGACGTGAGTAGCAGTAGTAGAAGAGTGAGTTTTTACTCTTCGAATCTCTCTCAATGCATTTTTTTTCCTTGTACCTTTAAATTTCATGTTTTTAATGGAATTTTTTCTTTGCCGATCCAAAAAAAAAAAAAAAAAGATATTATTATTTTGGTAAAATATTGACTTTTTTTAGTATGTTTATATATATTGTATATATAATTGTATAATCAAAATTTTAATTGTAATTTTAGTCTAATACGCAAATATGACTTTATAAATTTTTTGGCTCATTAAGATTTGTAAACAGACTCGAGCTCGAGTCAAGCTTAAGCCAACTCGGTTCGAGCTCGGTTCGTTAAATTTTTATTGAGTTCAAGTTTGAGTTCGTTAAAATCTTAATAAACAAGTCCAAACATATTAAAACTCAGCTCAACTCGGCTTATTTGCAACCCTATTTATAACTTTGTTTTAACATCAGGGTTAAAATGATTAGATGAGGTTTAATGTCAAGCTTGGAATAACAGGTAGGGTTAATTACACTAAGGCCTTGTTTGAGAACAAGTTATTTTAGTAATTTTTTGACTTTTTACGAAAAAAAATGTAAAAAAATAAAGAGAGTGATGTGACAACTTATAGTGACTTTTTGATTGTTTAGTTAAAATAGTTACTCTCTAAACGAGGCCTAAGACTATTAAGGCTCCCTTAACTATTAATAAATATTACTTTACCCTCTTTATTTATGAATCCATACATATTGATTATTTCAATTATGAAAATCATATAAATATATCCTTTTTGGAGATGGGCTGAAAGTTATCTACAGAAGGTAAAAATGATACCTTTTTTATAATTTTATTTTTTTAAGATATTACATATTTATAGTTGAAGAGATTAAAATGTACAAATTTATAAAAAAAAATAAAAATAAAGTGACACTCACCAATAATTGATGAGATGTTAGTGTAAATAACCCTAAGAATATATGCTGTAACTATATGGTGCAAGTCCAGTCAAAACCCAGCTCGACCCGGCCCGTTTTGTCCAACCGATAACAACAACCACGTACGTTGATCAGTAAAGCCGGGAGAGTAGGGCTTTGAGTGGCATCATGCAAACTCACTTTTCGGATCAACCAACAACCCATTAATAAGCTGCATCACACACTCCTCAATCCTACTCTCTCTCTCTCTCTCTTTTGCTATATATACTTTGAATAAGCAAAGTGAATAGGCCATGCGCGACTTCTCTTATTTTTCTTGAATTGAGAGACCTGGGATTGCTGAAAAGCCTCAGCACCCAACTGGTGCATAATCTATCTATCTATCTCTACTGGGAGCTTATTATTATGGCGATTTGGGGACTCGGAACTTTGCTTTTTGCATTAATATTAGTGGGCGGTGTGGCTGGCCATCCTTCTTGTGGGTTTCCAGCTATTTACAGTTTTGGAGACAACAATTCTGACACCGGCGAACATGCTGCCATGTTCGCCGACGTGGGTTTGCCCAATGGCCAAACTTTTTTCCACGGCTCATCTGGAAGATATTCCGATGGTCGTGTTATCATTGATTTCATTGGTAAATAATATGGCCTTTGATTTAATTTAATGTTTAAAACATTATTATTCTTTATTGCTTATAAAGAGCATCTCATATGGTCCCATGAACACCATGAATTTTTTGTATAAATTTTGTATTTGTACATCAATATTCATTCATTTAATTATTATTTATGGGTTTTTTAATAATTGTTGAATATTGGATTGGATTGCAGCTGAGGCTTTTGGATTTCCATTTTTAAGTGCATATTTGGATTCATATAAAACGAATTACAGACGCGGTGCGAATTTCGCGTTGGGAGGATCGGCGATCCGTGGAGGACATGGCTTTAGTCACACCAGCTTTCTACAACAGGTCTTTCAATTTGCTCAATTCAAGACGCGCACCACCGCCCTCTTTAACAAACTCGGCTCTGATCGTAACTTCTCCATCTTCCCTTCAATCCTCCTTACTTATCTTATAAGTATACTTAAAAATTATATAAATAAATATAAAAAATAAAATATTCACATATATTCAACTTATTACTCTTATATTTCAATATTGGAAAAATTAGTAAAAATTTCATTTTTTTGAGTGTGTATGATATTAGTATTAAGGATTTTTTTTATTGTAAAAATATGATTAATGAAATTATTTCATCAGAATGATATATATATTTCATTTTTACCATTGAAAAAGTCAAACGTCAATTTATGGTTGGTGCTGGCGCTGGCTTAAGGACAAATAAGTGATGCTGGATAAATATGTTGACAAATAGGTAATGTAGGCAAATAAATAAAAATAATATGATTTTTTAAATTTTTATTGCCCTTTGTAGTCCCAAAAAGATTAAAAGTTAGGACTATTATCTTTGTAACTCTAAAAGACTAATTAGTATAAGAAGAGGTTATGAAAGGGTGATTTTAATGGCCATGTAGGTATAGATAAATTAGGTTATGAAAGGGTGCATGGTGGATACGGTTTTGGTGACAGAAATGAGGCGGGAGAGAGTATCTTAGATTTTGCGTTGGCTTCTGACCTGGTGGTAGCCAATACTATGTATAAGAAGAGGGAGGAGCATTTGATAACCTTTAAGAGTTGATTAGTGAAGAGCCAAATAGATTACTTCTTAGTGAGAAAAGTGAACCGCCTAAAATGCAATGATTGTAAGGTGATTCCTGGAGAAAGTCTGGTCTCTCAACATAGGATGTTGGTACTAGATTTATGTTTTAGAGGGCAATACCAAGCTAGGAAGGATGGTGGGGGTCGTAGGACGAGATGGTGGGACGTAAAAGGGGATAAACTAGAAATATTTATGAATCGAATGGATAAAGAAGGTACTTGGGACTTAGAAGGTGATGCTAACACTATGTGGAACTCGATGGCAAATTGTATGAGGGGAATCTCAAGGGAAGTGCTTGGAGAGTCGAAAGGAACAGGACCCAGCTCTAGGGAAACTTGGTGGTGGAGAGAAGAGATTCAAGCAGTAGTTAAGACAAAAAAAGAGAGCTTTAAAAAGTGGCAGAAGGATAGAACTGAGGAAAACCTTAAGAGCTATAGATTGGCTAATAAGGAGGTCAAGAAAGTAGTGAGAGAGACTAAGTTGAAAGCTTATGATGATCTATACACTAGACTAGATAGTAAGGAGGGAGAGAAGAGGGTATACAAACTTGCTAAGATACGGGAGAGGAAAACAAGAGATTTTAATCAAGTAAAGTGCATCAAGAGTGAGGATTCTAAGGTATTGGTAAAGGATGATGAGATTAAGGAAAGATGGAAGAATTATTTTTAGAAACTATTAAATGAGGAACATGGAGGTACGACAAGAGGGGAAGAAATAGCCAGTAATACGATAAACCAAAACTATAGGTTTTATCGCAGGATTAGAAACTTTGAAGTGGAGATTGCACTTAAGAAGATGAAATCAAATAAGGCTTTAGGACCCGATAATATCCCTATTGAAGCTTGGAAGTGTTTGGGTAAAAAGGGAGTTGCTTGGTTGACTAGGTTATTTAGCAAAATTTTGTTGACTAGGAACATGCCAGATGAGTGGAGGAAGAGTATTTTAGTGCCAATCTATAAGAATAAAGGTGATGTCCAGAATTGTAACAACTATAGAGAAATCAAGCTAATGTGTCATATAATGAAAGTGTGGGAGAGGGTGATGGGACGCCGACCGCGAGACATAACAAAGGTGTCAGAGAATCAATTTGGGTTTATGCCTGGTAGGTCAACAATGGAAGCGATCTATCTTTTGAGGAAAGTAATAGAAAAGTATAAAGAAAAGAAAAGAGACATTCATATGGTGTTTATCGATCTTGTGAAAGCATATGACAGAGTGCCCCGGGATATAATATGGTGGGTGTTAGAGAAGAAAGGGGTGACAAAAGGTTACATTGACGTGATTAGGGACATGTATGAAGGGGTGGTGACTACTATTAGATCGCCAGCTGGAGAGACAAATGAATTTCCTATCACTGTAGGGTTACACCAAGGATCTACCTTAAGTCCTTATCTTTTTGCTTTAGTTATGGACGAGTTGACGATAAATATTCAGGATGACGTGCCATGGTGTATGCTTTTTGCAGACGATATTGTGCTAGTGGATGAGACTAGAGAAGGAGTTAACACAAAGTTGGAGATTTGGAGAAAAGCTCTTGAATCTAAAGGATTCCGGATAAGCAGAACTAAGACAGAATACATGGAGTGTAAATTTAGTAACGAGTAACAATGAAAGCGGAGGAGAAGTGAAGATTGAGAACCAAGAACTGCCTAAGAGTGAACATTTTCGTTATTTAGGGTCGATTATCACAACAGCGGGAGAGATTGATGTAGATGTGGCCCATAGGATTAAGGCGGGATGGTGTAAATGGAGAGGTGCGTCTGGGGTATTGTGCGATAAACGAATACTGTAACAAGCCCGCGGGGGACCTCGCTACAGCTCGGACTCAATTTCGTGTCACGGTTCTTAATCCTGAACCAAAGAGTCCAAATCCGGCAAATCGTTTTGGAAAACAGATTTTGAAAGAAGTGCCAAACATGGACTGCTTTGCCAGATACAGAGTCGCCACCTAAATGTTTTTTAATGGGAAATTTAGGAAACCCTGACTCGGTGCCAAAGGCCACGTGTCCGTCATCACCAAAGTTGCCTCGGCTCGGGAACTTGGGTACGATTGGGGAAGGTCACTTCGTGAGCACCCCCGCTCGCCCGGTCAAAGACCGGCCTCTACTAACCACGATATCTGATTTTGAAAACCTTGTATGCTCTTATTCCGGTTATTAGCCTAGTTTACTATGTGATGCTCGCAGCAAACAAGTATAGACTGAATCGCCTGAGTTGGAACAAAACATTTCATGTTTGTTTGTTTGAAAATGGTTTGATGGTGCTACCCGCAGGTAGGCTAAGACGCGGATTTGCCACCCTCAGGTGGGCTTAGAAAACATGATTTTGCCACTATCTAGTGGGCTTAAAACAAACAGTCAACGCATTGTCCCAATTCAAGTAACTCAACCTCCATCCACAGGCATTCAAGGCAGTTATATCATATAAGCACATAGCCTCATGGTAAGCATGCTATCATGGCAACACTCACACGCATGCAAGGATGCTAAAGCATAACACTCACCGAGTACTCTAAGCCGAAACAAAAATTGATTAGAAATTATGTATGATCCTAATTATACAGAAATGCCTAATGCAACGCATGCAAAGATGCAACTAGAGCGGGCTCGGCTATTCTAAACATGGCATATGGAATGCTACAACTAACACGTATTCAATTTGGAATTGAAATACAAATACAGTTTGTATGATGCGCCGAGCCCGGTGCGTGCAAAACAGATGAATGATGCAAACATGCTGTCATACTGTATGCTAATTGAAATATGCCCTATATCTAACCATCATAAGCGGGTAAATAAAAGGGAGAAAGACGTGGGGTTGGAAGACATACATCACACTCACCCACACTTATTACAATTATGCCCTCGCGCAGAGGGTCCGAATAAATAATACAGTCCGAAAAGAAAGAATAATACAGTCCGAATAATATACAAATTTCTAATTAATTAACAACTTAAACTAAGAAAGCTGTAAACTGGCATGCAAGCCAGGGGCTGCCTCGATTCTGATGAATGATGTATGCTGGGCTGCCTTGCGCGGAAATCCACTGGGATGCCCCGATTAGCCTCTGTTTGCAATATTTCTCGAAATGCGTGCCAGACTGCTTGAAGAGTTGCTGATTCTTGATATGCTGCAACAGAGAGCAGGAAAGGGGCACATCAATGTATTTCACAAATATATGCATGCCTCGATCCTCGTGCCACCAATCACGCATAACGATGCATGATGGCCGAGGAGCCGAATTGCACAACTCAATATGGGATGAATGCGGATGAATGCTACAACAAAACCTAACTCCATCATGGGTAATCCGGAGCGTCGGTGACTTGGGAATTGAGACCCGTTCCGTCACTCGGAGTACGAAACGTGCCTCGTTTTCCGTGCTCGGGCTAACTCCTATCCTGAACACGATGCAATATGCATGATATGCATGAATGCAACTAATACAATCCTAACATACACAATGTTATGAAAATAAGATGCCTCGAAATGCGTGCACACGGGCACGCAAACCGAGGCGATGATCCTAAGGTATGAAATGGTATACGCAATGCCAATTGGACTTACACTAACACGAGTGGACCTCAGCCACACTCACATAAGAGGCCGACGGATGAAAATGAAGCGCCTCGAAATGCGTACACACGGGCGCGCAAACCGAGGCGATGGCCGTAAGGCATGAAATGGCATGGAAATGATATGCAATGAGACTAAAATGAGATGTCTCGAAATGCGTGTCCACGGGCACGTAAACTGAGAAAATGGCATACGGAATGTGATGAGACTAAAATGAGACATGCGATGCAATATGGGCTTACACCAACATGAGTGAGCCTCAGTCACACTCACACGGGAGGCCGATGGATGAGAATGAAGTGCCTCGAAATGCGTGCCCACGGGCACGCAAACCGAGGCGACGATATACGGAATGCAATGATGCTAAAATGGCATACAGAATGCAGAATGGGCTTATACCAACATGAGAGAGCCTCAGCCACACTCACATAGGAGGCCATCGGATGAAAATGAAGTGCCTCGAAATGCGTGCACACGGGCGCGCAAACCGAGGTGATGGATTAAAGCATGAAATGACATACGAAATGCAAAATGGACTTATACTAACATGAGAGAGCCTCAGCCACACTCATATGAGAGGCCGAAGATGAAAATGGGGTGCCTCGAAGTGCGCGCACAGGGGCGCGCAAACCGAGGCGATGGATTAAAGCATGAAGTGACATAGAAAATGATATGCAAACATGCAAATGGAATTTCAGCACTTACAAATGATGCAAAACAGTCCCGAAAGGTGGGGAAATGATACCAAATGCCCGGAATGGTCCCGAAATGCGATAATAAGCACCCGGAATGGCCTATAGCCATACTAAACATGCATAATTGGTACATGACATGCAAAACAGTAGCAAGGCAGCCCCAAAATAGCATTCTTTACAATACAAAACAAGGCGAAATAGTGAGCATAGATAGGGCAACAATGGCATGCAAAAATGGGGGCCAAGAGAGGGGTATTGAAACAAGTGATGTATGCAAAGCTCAAATGGAAAAGTACCCTTCTACAAAACTGATGAGAGACTAAAAATATGCACATTTACAGTAGATGACATCCCCAAAATCAGTATGCAAACATGCTAAAAATGCCATGCAAGATTGAGGATACATAAGGCTATAACATGAGGTACCCCAAAAATCCATCAAACCAGAAAAGACCCTTAATGAAACATGTCAAGAAGATCAAAATATGACTCTTTCCAGTTCTGATGATGGCCGAAATCAGAAGCTAGACAAGCTTAAAAAGTATGCAAAAATGGGGCCAAAGAGGGATATAAAGACAAGTATAATATGGAGACCCCAAACAAGGTTGATCCCTTATACAATGTTGTAGAGGGATATAAAATAAGCTTACTCACAGTTCATGACATGCTCCAAAACAGATCACATGTAGGTCAAACAAGTCATGCAATTTTACGGTAAATATGAGAGATTATGAAGCAAGTGTATGATAGAGAAGCCAAACAGGGTTGAGCCCTTCTTCAATGTTTAAGAGGGGCTCAAAATAGGCCCACTCACAGTTTACATTATGCTCGAAAACAGATCACTCATAGGCCAAACAAATCATGCAAAAACAAGGGTAAAACATGGATTCAAAGAAAGTAGCATATGGAGCATGAGAACAAGGTTGAGCCCTTCTTAAATGTTTAAGAGGGCTTCAAAATAAGCACAATATCAGTTCATGAGATGCTCCAATTCAAATTACACATAGGCCAAATATTCAATGCAAAATAATGGCATATAAGAGGATATTGAAAGAAGTGCAAGATGGAGGGCTCAAACAGAGTTGAGCCGTTGAACAAACATCAAGAATAGCTCAAAAGAGGACCACTTTCAGTATTGGTCGGAGCTCAAAACAGTGAGCAAGTAGGGTTAAGAAATGAGGCAAGAAAGTGGTGTAAAAAGGGGATTTGAGACTTACCCTTGAAGACCTTTCTTTCTTTGCTTCTTGGCTTGAGAAATGTTGCTTCTAAGCCTTCAAGAACCTCTCCTTGTTGCTGGAAATGGAGTGGTGGTGGTGGGGCTTGATGATGATCAAGAAATGGCACAAAACTTGAAGATTTGAGAGAGATAGAGAGGGATATCAATGTGTATGCTTGAAGCCAATTTTTCTAACCCTTAGAAGAGTGTTTGAGCTGCTGTTATATGGACAAAAGGAGGGGTGTAAAGTGGAGGGAAATGCACCCAAACATTCCTCTCCAAAATATCCCCCGGATTCAGATCTTTTCTGGGGGAAACAGCTATGCAGCTGTAAGGAACACATCCCAAGGAGCATGGCCGGCCAGGCCCTTTTTCTGCAGGTGGCCGGCCGGCCACCACACATTGGTGGCCTCCCATGTGTGCTGAACAAGACCCTATGGTTCAATTTTGACAACTCTGAAACAGGAGAGAGAATAGGCCAATTCAAAGAGGGGTTCAAAAGGTTCAATGAGAATTACTGGCCGGCCATATGTTTTTAGGGTCCTCCCATGTGTGTACATCACAAATATGTGGTTTTGGTTTGAAGAAAATGGCCCTAGGGTGGTCAACATTAGCCCGGAAGTGAGAAAAACGGGCACCGGGAGGCGCCGGAAGAGCATAACTGCTTGTTGAGACAATTACTAGCCTCCCACCCTCCAGTGACCTTCCTTATGATAAAACAGAGGTACCTGCCAAAAATGAACAAAAACCGATGCAAAACAAATGCTCGGGGACCAAAACACGCAGTTCGGGGTCCCGAAAACCAGCCGTTAAGCACCGAAAGTGGTATTTGGCCACGAAGTGGGTATCTAAGACCCCAGTGTCCCTCGAAAGGGAGTAAATGAGATGCATGCCAAAAACCGGAGGAATCGGAGATGGTTGGGTGGTCCCGAACCGAGGCACACGGCCTGACGGCTCCGAAAACCGGGAACCGGACTCCGAAATGGGCAAAATGGCCTACGGCCACAAAATATAGCCCGCGGCCACTGAGAGATGATCTGCTAGACCTCTCCCTCCCCGTAGGAAAGAAAACAGAGAAAACCGAGTCTGATTCGCAAACCGAGGCAAGGCACAGAAGAGAGTTCGGAAGTCCGGAGGCAGGGCGCACGGCCGCGACTCTGAGACTTCTGAACGAGCACAATATGCAACATCACCGAGCGCTCAATCGGTGACATCTGAGTCTTAAGGTCGGTCAAAAATGGGGTGTCTACAGTTGCCCCTCTTTGACAGAACTCGGAAGTCATAACAATGACGGGAGTGAATGTCAAAGCCCAGAGACGACCCCATTTTTGACAAGGCCGAAGACTTAGACAATCATACAAGATGAACAAAGATATGTGCCCGCAGGCGTGCCCGCAGGCAGGGGGGGGCAAAATACAAAGCGACATGCACAGAGCCAAATGATCATGCAAATGCAGCAAGCTGTAATGAAGCAAGTATTCGCAAATAGATGCAATAGTTTTAAGCAAGAATGCAAAGCAACAACTACATTTCATGCAGTTAGGGATGCGGAGAATCATTCGATTCTCGTCGTGTCTCACACGGAGAAGATACGATACCTGCGCGATTCGTCTGGTCGCACCAGCCTCGAATGAGCCGTACATACAATATCGTGCCTGCAAAAGAGAGAAATTCAACAAGAACAATATGCTAACAACATATATTCAATGTGATTCATGTGGTTCCGAAAGTTTGACACACGCAGTGTCGGCGAGTGAATGCATCACAATGCGAGAAAGGAACGTGCGTGACAACGCATGCACAAGCACAGAGATATGGTACACCAAGAAATCATGCATGACAATGCAAAATGTTCATGAGAATGCAAGTTATATGCAAAACAATGCAAAATGAGCACGAATCAGGGTGCCCGTTTGTTGCGAAACAACGAGCAGGGAAACGCGCGTTTCGGTGAAGGCGACTCGATCGCGGCCTCTGATTCACCTCCCGGAGAGGTTACAACATGTTCAAAAAGGATATACACCTTGATTTTGATGAGTGATGATAAGACACATGTCAGAAATTGCAGCTGAAGTTCCGACGGAGCAATTTCGCGCCAGAAAGTGCACTTTTCTTGAACTTTTTCAGGTCCCGGGAACTCCGATCTTCCTCAAAATTTGCAGGGAGCTAGAGGGGGGGAGTGGGGGAGGTGGCCGGCCAAGTGGTGGCCTAGGGGGAGGCTGCCGGCCATGTCTCAAAAAGCAATTGGCCGGCCAGCCAGGAAAGGTGGCCGGCCGGCCACCTGCCCAAAAGCAGGGGCAATTTCGTCTTTTTTCTCATTTCTATATATACACTCACCCATTCCATCCGAAATCACTCCCCCAGGTGTGAAATTCTCTCCTCTTGCTTCCCAAACCATTTTTTCTTTCAGATCTGCACTTTATACGCGCTTTTCGGCCTTTTTTGCAAGTTGTTTTCGCGAAATCCTTCAGTTTTAAGCACTTTGAGGCGACTAAATTTTGATTTCAGAGCTTCTCTTCTCATTTTCATCACTTGAGGTAAGTTTGTCCCAATATTTGGAATATTTTCTCGGGAGTTGACTTTTGTTGACTTTTTCCAATTTTGGCTCATTTTTGCTCATTTTTGCTCCTTTTTGCAGATTTCTCGAAATGGCAGGTAATTTCCCTCACGGCGGAGGTCCTCCAGGTGCCGGAGATGATTTTGACATTATGGCACTCCCCCCGAGAGTCCGCCCTTTCATTCCCGGGAGGTACGCCCCGGCAGTGCACATTCTTCCGCGAGCAGTTTTCCGTCATTTCACTGACTTCAACGACCGGGCACCCGGAGACTTGCTTCTACGAGAGCCAGAGCAGCACCTCTCTTCCGAGGCACGAGAGGTATTTTACTTTATTTTCTGCATTTTTCGTGCACTTTGTAGTTTTGCCATGCTTAAACACACAGTTGTAGCTTATGACATGATACTTTGCCTGCATTCTGAATATGCGACTCAAACACTTGAATTGCTGAACACACGGCTCACTGACTGATTGATTGTGAACACACGGCACACATTAGTTAAGCATTGAACCACGGCTCAAACACTGATTTGTCGAACACACAGCCCGAATTCGAAGGTGAACACACGGCGCACACCGACTATGAGTAGAACACACAGTCCCAAACTCTGATTTTCTGAATACACAGTCCAAGTTGATGAGGATTGAACACACAGCCCAAAACATAGGTTTACTGAACACGCAGCCCAGGTAGAAATAAAGTGAACACGCAGCCCACTGATTAGGATTTTGAACACGCAGCCCAAAACACTGATTTACTGAACACGCAGCCCAGGTAGAAATAAAGTGAACACGCAGCCCACTGATTAGGATTTTGAACACGCAGCCCAAAACACTGATTTACTGAACACGCAGCCCAGATAAAAATAGAGTGAACACGCAGCCCACTGATTAGGATTTTGAACACGCAGCCCAAAACACTGATTTACTGAACACGCAGCCCAGATAAAAATAGAGTGAACACGCAGCCCACTTATTAGGATTTTGAACACGCAGCCCAAAACACTGATTTACTGAACACGCAGCCCAGATAAAAATAGAGTGAACACGCAGCCCACTGATTAGGATTTTGAACACGCAGCCCAAAACACTGATTTACTGAACATGCAGCCCAGATAAAAATAGAGTGAACACGCAGCCCACTGATTAGGATTTTGAACACGCAGCTCAAAACACTGATTTACTGAACACGCAGCCCAGATATAAATAAAGTAAACACGCAGCCCACTGATTAGGATTTTGAACACGCAGCCCAAAACACTGATTTACTGAAAACGCAGCCCAGATATAAATAAAGTGAACACGCAGCCCACTGATTAGGATTTTGAACACGCAGCCCAAAACACTGATTTACTGAACACGCAGCCCAGATATAAATAAAGTGAACACGCAGCTCACTGATTAGGATTTTGAACACGCAGCCCAAAACACTGATTTACTGAACACGCAGCCCAGATATAAATAAAGTGAACACGCAGCCCACTGATTAGGATTTTGAACACGCAGCCTAAAACACTGATTTACTGAACACGCAGCCCAGATATAAATAAGGTGAACACGCAGCCCACTGATTAGGATTTTGAACACGCAGAACAAAACACAATTTACTGAACACGCAGCCCAGGTAGAAATAAGTGAACACGCAGCCCACTGATTAGGATTTTGAACACGCAGCCCAAAACACTGATTTACTGAACACGCAGCCCAGATAGAAATAAAGTGAACACGCAGCCCACTGATTAGGATTTTGAACACGCAGCCCAAAACACTGATTTACTGAACACGCAGCCCAGATAAAAATAGAGTGAACATGCAGCCCACTGATTAGGATTTTGAACACGCAGCCCAAAACACTGATTTACTGAACACGCAGCCCATAAAAATAGAGTGAACACGCAGCCCACTGATTAGGATTTTGAACACGCAGCCCAAAACACTGATTTACTGAACACGCAGCCCAGATAAAAATAAGAGTGAACACGCAGCCCACTGATTAGGATTTTGAACACGCAGCCCAAAACACTGATTTACTGAACACGCAGCCCAGATATAAATAAAGTGAACACGCAGCTCACTGATTAGGATTTTGAACACGCAGCCCAAAACACTGATTTACTGAACACGCAGCCCAGATATAAATAAAGTGAACACGCAGCCCACTGATTAGGATTTTGAACACGCAGCCCAAAACACTGATTTACTGAACACGCAGCCCAGATATAAATAAGGTGAACACGCAGCCCACTGATTAGGATTTTGAACACGCAGCCCAAAAACATGATTTACTGAACA
Source organism: Camellia japonica (assembly GCA_030407325.1). Taxonomy (NCBI): domain Eukaryota; kingdom Viridiplantae; phylum Streptophyta; class Magnoliopsida; order Ericales; family Theaceae; genus Camellia; species Camellia japonica. The sequence continues at coordinate 2,885 of JAPPVO010003331.1, read as the reverse complement.
CGCAGCCCAGATAGAAATAAAGTGAACACGCAGCCCACTGATTAGGTTTGAACACGCAGCCCAAAACACTGATTTACTGAACACGCAGCCCAGATAAAAATAGAGTGAACACGCACCCACTGATTAGTATTTGAACACGCAGCCCAAAACACTGATTTACTAAACACGCGCCCAGATAAAAATAGTTTGAACACGCAGCCCACTGATTAGTGATTCATTTGCACATTGCTACTTCAATTCATTGCGTACTGAACACATGTATTCATTCTGAATGCAGGTTGGCTCTCGCACAGTACGAGGATATGGCTCCACTTGGCGAGGTAGTGGTACGCGAGCTCCCGGAGGCTGTCCGGGATTAGTTGACGCAGCAGGGTTGGACCATTCTACAAGGATTATCACACTGTCTTGCCAGCAGGACACTATTAGCTGCTCTGGTGGAGAGATGGTGGGACACCACCAATTCTTTCCATTTTTCTGCCACCGGGGATATGACCATGACCCCGCTGGATTTTGCGCGTACTCACCGGCCTAGACACAGGCGGTTGGCCCATACCTTACGACGAGGATATGGGTGAGTGGGAGGCAGCATGGGTGCATCTGTTGGGGGCTCGCCCACCTGTAGACAGAGCTTCCGGGAGAGTCCGGTACACCTGGTTCTCTTCCCGTTTTCGGAGGCCAGAGATGGAGCCTGAGTCTCCTGAGGAGATTGAGCAGTACACCCGAGGTTTCCTCATGTTCCTCTTTGGCACCACTTTGTTTGCCGATAGGGGGAACACTGTTGGATTGTATCTTCTGAGTGCCCTAGTGGACCTATCACAGGTCCATCGGTATGACTGGGGTGGCGCTGGCCTGGCTACCCTCTACTGCTACATGAGTGCGGCCTCTCGCGGACGGGGAGACTTACTCGGCGGCTACTGGAGAGCCTGGGAGGTACGTTTTGTCCTCTTGATTTACGTTTCTGCTCCTCATTACTTGTTCATTGCACACACGGCGCACTTCACATTCTGTATTCTGCCTTTAGCACTTTGTATTCACATTCCGCACTGCTTTTCTCAGCTATGGGTATACGTATATTTCCCCGCATTAGGCCCGGAGATGGAGGTGGCAGGACCCCTTATGGCTCCGTTTTCGCTGGTATTCGAGGGCCCGCACCGACCGAGACCTCGAGAGACTCTCTTCTACCTGCGACAGTATTTTGATACTGTGCGGACGACAGAGGTATTTCAGAACTCTCAGTTCCTTTCATTTTCATCTTTGATCTGCCCTGTATACTCCTGATCTCTGATTGATTTATGCACTGGTTATCCGCAGATTACCTGGCAGCCCTGGGCGGTCTTAGGTGACGGTCTCCGATATCAGTATCCCGGAGGATCAAGTAATTCCCAGTACAGGTTCCTGCTCGAGGGACCGATCGGTAGGGCATGGTTCCTGGGGGAACGCTTTCTGCGACAGGTGTGGGGGTACGATTCTTAGGACCCTCCTGCTGTACCTCCAGCTACTATGCGGACTGCGGACAGACTCTCTACTCAGGAGGTCACTAGTGCCATGCAGGGCACCGATGCTTTGTTACATCTCATGGAGGGGACTACGCCACCTATCGTCGCATATAACTGATGCCCCCATTGACAGGAGTGCGTGCTCCGACGCTGAGGCACTGACATACCATCGATTCGAGCTCGCGTGCCCGTGCTACGGACATCCCTTCCTCTAGCAGGGCTGGTGCATCTAGGGGTAGAGGTAGTTCTATTCCTCCGATCCCTCCGTCTCTTCATCCACATGCTGGGTGGCCAGACATGCCGACCGAGCTGACGAGCTGGCGGTTCGGGACTCCTTACCAGGTCTCGCTAGAGCCTCCTCTTCCTGACCACAGATATGTCAGAGACCCTGATTCACCCCCGGTATGTTTTTCAGCTTTGATTTATCAGTTAGATATTTGGACATTCATTCCTTTACTGATAGTTTTGCATTCGTGTTTGCAGCCTCCAGTTGAGTATATAGACGAGCTGCTCGGGATGCTGGCCACATTCGAGGGCATGATCCTACGGAGGGAGGCACAACTAGCCATCATGGGCATGTAGGTATTATCCATCTTCCTTGTATTTAGCATAGTTCTGACGACATACCAGTTTTGAACATCCTGCTGTATTGATAGTCTGTGTAGAGCACATCTGACACACACCCTACTCACACATTGTACTTGCATCTGCTTTTCATATTTGAACTGATGCATTGAACTCTTCATTTTCAGATGCCTCCCGTATATACTCCATCGCAGGCCAGGCCACCTGGGCCTTCTCAGGGAGGTCGAGGTGCTGGGCCATCTGGGCCCTTTCGAGGAGCTGGGCCATCTAGGCCTTCTCAGGGAGCAGGGCCATCTAGGCCTGTCCGAGGAGCTCGAGGAGCAGGGTCGTCTCGCAGACGCAGGGCACCCATCATTGAGGAGGAGGAGGAGGTCGCAGATCGTGAGTCAGAGACATCTGGTGGGGAGGGAGGCTCCGGTCTTGGTTCCGGGAGTGGAGGTGAGGCTGCGGGGGATCCGGAGGATGACAGCTCTGATCCAGATGGTGATGATGGCGCAGAGGTTGTTCCGCAGAAGAGGATGAGAGGGCCTCCTCATTCCCGTTCCCGAGGATATTTATGCTATTTCCTGCTTTATTTTACTTTTTGCTAGTAGTTTGTAGCACTTGCACATTGTTAGGCAGTTTTACATCTCGTAAAACTTGTACCTTTGTTTGTTGTAAAACATGATGGAATGAAACAGCTTTTGAAAAGATGTTTGTATTTGAAATTCTTAGCATCGCAACGCATCATTTTGCACAAAAATGGAATTGAATGGAATGTGCCTGTTGTATTTACCAGGTCAGGTAATGAACCGACGCAACAAA